>CAUYRT010092427.1:0-25873 GCA_963574885.1 Lepilemur ruficaudatus | reverse complement strand
GTAAATACATAAAAATGATGTTAACAGTGGCTACCTTTCAGTGGAATGATTATGGATAGATTTAGCTCCAACTTTTTATTTTGAAAATTTTCAGGCCAGGTGCAGTGGCTCATGCCTGTAATCCTAGCACTCTGGGAGGCTGAGAGGCGGGCGGATTGCTCAAGGTCAGGAGTTTGAAACCAGCCTGAGCAAGAGCAAGACCCCGTCTCTACTATAAATAGAAAGAAATTAATTGGCCAACTAAAAAAAAAAAAAAAAATTAGCCGGGCATGGTGGTGCATGCCTGTAGTCCCAGCTACTTGGGAGGCTGAGGCAGAAGGATCGCTTGAGCCCAGGAGTGTGAGGTTGCTGTGAGCTAGGCTGATGCCACGGCACTCTAGCCTGGGCAACACAGTGAGACTCTGTCCCCCCCTCCAAAAAAAAAGAGAAAGAAAATTTTCAAATAGGAAAGAAAAGTGAAGAGTAGTATAATAAACTGTAATGAACACAGTCACTAGTCAGCATTTTGCCATATCTGCTTCGTTTCTTTATGTGCGTTCTGTATACACATCAAATTTTTGGTTCCATTACCATATCTAAGAAAATGAACAATAACCCCATAATATGTTATCAATCCTGTGACCCAAGCCAAATGTCCCTCCAAAATGTCTATTTTTTTTTCCTTTTTCCATCCATGATCCAATCAGGGTTCATATGTTGCATTCAGTTGCTATATAAACTTTAGTCTTTTTAAATCTAGAAACAATCACTCTACTTCTTCCCCCATGATAGTGACTTTTAGAAGATTTCAGGCCAGTGTGGCTCTGGGCCCCCACAGCACAGCTAAGGTGAGCTTGTCTCAGAGGTTCAAACCAAGAAGTTAGTTCTTCACTGCTTTATTTACATCTGAACATTTAGATTCAACACTTTAAAGTGGTGTGGTTGACCGAGAAAAAAGTGTGAGATTAAAGAGCTCCGAACTTTAGAAGAAAAGGGTATTTAAATGGCAGGGGTCTATTCAAATTATTCAAGAACCACCACAGCATGGGCGCTGTCCAGTTAGAACAGACTGACACTGGCCTAAGAGCCGTCTCCTGCGGGACCACGTTCTCCCTTCCGTGGGTAGGTCACAGGAAAGGGGAGGGCCTGGGGATATGTGGAGGGGTTGGGAGCCACAGTAAGGCACCTATGAATACAGAATTATGTCAGCCTTTTACAATCCATTTGGCCTAGGGAATGTCAGCCTGGCTAAGGGGTAGACTCAGGTAGATCGCTTTCCCTAGGTCCATAATCTCAGCTTCCCCTGGGATTTAAGACGTGTAGAGGAGGGAATGGTGCCATGTCAAATCAAAGTAGAAGCAGACATAAGTCACAGAGGATAGAAGGCAAGAAAAGAACCATTTGACTAAGAAGAACAAAGAACCAGTTGGGTTCTTCTGTCAACAATTGTGCTACAACCTCTAATGGCTTTGGAGTATGAATTTAACTATAAGAAAGCTCTCCAAAACATGTCATTGGTTAGGAAAACCATCAATTTCCTGATCTAAAGTTAAAATGTGTTTATCTAAATAGATTGTGGATTACCCTGGCAAGCTCGACTAGGAGTGTTCCCTGCTGTGCAGAGGAGGGGCACAGGGCTGGCAGAGACAGGCTCAGGTTGGGGCTGGGGTGGGAAACACAGGAGCATTCTTGAACACACCTCCCTGTCCTTTACCAGCCTAATCCGAGCTGTGGGCAACTCCAAATCCATCCTGAAATGCGTTCTTTAATACTCAACTCAGGACTGTCCTCCTGATGGCCTTCCCTGGACACTTCCTCATACCGTTTGGGTGAGGGGACCCTGTGCAGTGGTTCCACAACTCACCCCCTGAATTGAACATCCCTGCTGACATGCACCCCACCCACTGCTGACTCCTAGGGACAGAGCTGACAATGTGGGGACTGGAGGCATAGGGCTTTGGGGCAATAAATGTAGAACAGACCTGCGACCCAAGCCAAAGTCAGGTCCTAGAGCTGGCCAGGGAGCAAGTGACCCACGGAAGACAGTCTGGAAACTGGGATTGAGGAATCAGCAGTAAGCCAGACAGTGACAGTGACAGTGAGCCAGACAAGAGCTAAGAGAGTGAAAGCTACAGGGACACCACAGGCAAGGAAGTGAAATAGGCTCAGAGTGCTCTGACCCTGAGAACAATCAGCAGATGGACCAGTTTGACTAGAACAGGGTGATAAGGCTGGGGGAGGTCCCTGAGGACAACAGTGGTGCTGGCAGGAGGTGTGAGCTGAAGGGGGGCCAGGCTGCCAAGGGCCTTAGCCCCGCTGATCACTTGGAGGGGCCCACAAAGCCCCTGTCTGTCCTCATCTCCCAGCCACACCCCCCTCACTCCCCTGCCCTCCCTTCTGTGTCCCTGTTCTCTCAACTCCTTCCCTGGTTCTGTCACTGTCTTTCTTTCACGTACTAATACAGCCAAGCCTGGTCAGGGCTCTGCGGACCCTTCCTGCCCTGCCCAGGTGCAGCCGTAGCCGGGGAAGTTATCCCCACACAGGACCCTGTGCCCCAGAGCTGCTTCAGGCTCCTGTGGAGATGGTATCACCATAGGTAAGCCACAAAACAAGGACCCTCCTAGCGTGGTAGGATATTTTTCTTAAAGATTCGTTTCCCAACAGATTACCCTTTAAAACCACTCAAAATTTGTTTCTATCTCGGACAGGGATTGTTTAATTTCCATAATAGATACCTGCTTGTCAAAGATATCTGTTAGGTTTTTGGTGTTTTGGGGTTTGTTTTGTTTTGTTTTGTTTTGTTTTGTTTTGTTTTGTTTTGGCTACCTAACTTCAGAACCTTTGGGGAGGCGGTTATAGGAGAGTTGGAGAATCCTTCTATGGGAGCTGAAAACCATCAGATGCTTTCCCAGCCTCCCTTGCTGTCAGAGGACGGCAACCAGGACCAGCCAGTCTGATATACCCACCCCAGGGTTTGGATCAAGAGCTGAAGGGATAAGGACTCACAACTGTCTTGGCGGTGGTGGTGACAGCGGCAACAACCAGCTTCCAGGAGTGGGAAAGGCAGCGGGAGGGGGCACCCCGCAGTCCTATGGTGTCTGCTGAGGCTCTGGCCCAGTCAGATTCTGGGCGTTCCCACCCTTTATCGAAGCCTGAATCCGAGAATATCCTTGCGATCAATTCCTTTTCTACTTAAATCAGCCAGAGTCAGTTTCTGTTGCTGTTCTCTGCAGTGTTCCGCTGGATGCAGGAGGCCAGGGAGCAGCGGGACCAGGCTCCCTGCCACTGCTTCCCCTTTCTACGGTCCTCCTGGGCTCTGACAGCTCTGCCTCTCTTGGCACATGGGCTTTATTCTCTGAAAATGACAAGTTATTTTATCAAAAAAGTAATACTTGTTAAACATAAAAACCCCAGTAATTCAGAATTATAGAGTAAGATATAAAAGTCCCCTTTGTCCTTCCAGGCCACTCTCCCGGCAGCTGCAATGTGAGCAGTTTGGTGATGTCCTCCAGGTCTGAGTAGATGTATGTGAAAGTGTTACACACTTGTAGTGGCACGCCCATTGTAGCAGAGCTTAAACCGGACACCTTTGGGGGACTCGCCTGCAGCAGAGCCAGGCTCCCTGTGGGGAGGGAAGTGATGGGCAGTGGGCAGCCCCCCATCTCCCATCTTTGTGAATAATCCATGAGTGTATCATCTAGTCACTCACAACTTGACACCAATTTGCTATACATGAAAGACGTAACAGATCTCTCATTCATTCATTCATACATCCACTCATCGAATAGACATTTGAGTGCCTACTGAGTGCCAAGCATTAATCCAAGTGCTCAGAATTCATCAGTGGACAAAAGGGAGAAAGATCTTTGCTCCATGAATCAAGGCAGGGGAGACAGACAACGCATATAATAAATAACAGAATTATATGGGACATCGGGGAGATAGGTGCCATGAGGTACAGGGTCATTGGAGGTGCTGAGGAGGGCAGGGCTAAGGCAGGCCTCAACAGGAAGGTGAGACTTGAACAAAGTCTTAAAGGAAGGAACCACATGGATTTCTGAGCGAAGGGCGTTCCAGGCAATGGGAACAGCCAATGCAAAGGCCCTGAGGCAGGGCTGAGCCTGACCTCCTCAAGGACTAGCAGGGGCTAGTCGGCTGGAGTGAAAGTGATGTCGGGGGGAGTCACATGGCCTTTCTTCATGGTAAGACTTGTCTGCTCATCTGAGTGGAATGGGCAGTGGGCGCCAGTGCTGGGTGTGAGCAGGGGTGGCATGGCCCAACTTACATTACATAAGGAGCTCATCTGCCATGCTGAGAACAAGCTGGGGGGGCAGGAAGAGTATCTGGGAGGCCACAGCACAGCCCAGATGAGAGGTGACAGCAGCTCCCACCAGGTGTCTGTTATGAGAAGTAGTTGGCCTTGGGATGCATTTTGAAAAATATACTAACAGGCTGGGCATGAATCCCAGAAAGAGGAACCCAGGATGACACCACGGTTTCTGATCATTGGTTTGGTTTATGAGCAGCTGGGGTTGCCTTTATCTGAATGGAGCAGGTGTAGATGGAACCGTTTTATTTTTTACAGGGAGCTAAGATAGGATTTCCATTTAGAAGTTGGAAACTGATGTCCATTAGATAACTGTTCCCTTAAACCCCAGCTGGTGGAGCTGCGGACATGGTGGCTCTGTTTGTGTAAGAGTACAGGAAAGACCTCCTTGGCGACTGAGACCTTAACTCTCGCCCCCCAGATTCAAATTTGGAAGCCTGCTGGCCTGGACCAAGAGGCTCTGCCTGAGGTCCAGAGGGCCAGGCACTGAAGTGGCTCCACATGATGCCAGGCCAAGGCCCAGCCGCCATGATGAGGCTGTGCTTTGGAGAACAGTGGCTGTGGAGTTACGTTACCACAGACCCACGCTCTAGAACACGAGCACAGGGGCTGCACTGGAGCAAGCTTCAGCAGCCACCGTAGGAGGCAGAAAGCAAGCCGCCAACAGGCCCCATGCTCTCCGTGTCTAACTACGCATCCTCCTGCCTATCCACCCATCCTCACTGCATAAATTCCATTTTGTTTTTTATTTGCCAGTCTGATCAGAAAAAATGATGTCTCATTGTTTCATTTTGCATTTTTGTAATTCCTAGAGGGGTTGAGCATCCTATATGATAGTGACTTATACTGAATCGTCGCTATTTCTCTTATTGACTTTTTGATGCTCTCTATATCTGTCTGCTTTTTTCTTTTCTCTCCAGCAGACAGTTATCTGTGAGGTGCAAAGCACAGTGGTGTGGGGGTGCAGGGCTGCCCAGCAGCTCAGTTCAAGGCTCACACAGCCCACTTCCAGATGTGTGGGAGGGACTGGTCTGACTAATCTGACCAATCAAATTTCTACCCCCAGGCCAATAAACTCTGGCGACCCTCCGATGGTGGGAAAGTGACCAGCAGCTCTAGTACATTTCATAGCAAAGACATATCCTTCAGATATTTTCAGCAATGGAATTTTGTCTTGTTATTCATTGGGGTCACCAGTTCTTAGCCAAAAGAGCCGACTTACATGGCTAGGGCTTAATCAATCATTAATTAGAAACTATGCTTTTAGGTGGGGGAAACATCTACAAGGTATGTTTCAGGAATGTTTTTCTGACAGTGTGTTTTAGATGGAGGGAGGAAAGAAAGAAATAAAGGAGAAAGACTCAGCTGGAAAAATAGAGTAACAACAAACCGCCAGGTGAAGAACAATTAACATACAGAAAATAAAGACAGATCACACCATGTGATATTTACCTGGTGTCTGAGTGAATGTGAACATATCATGTTAGGTAAGAAACATGGCTCAAAAGACACAGTGTTTTATTAGAGGTTGCACATTACAGCTCGATGGCAGAATGTGATATAAAATGCTAACAACTCAAACCTCAGCAATTACCAACAGCAGCTGGACAATCTCAGCATTGGATAGATGCCTGGGAGCTCAGCAGTTTCCTGTCTGGACAACTATTTTAAACATTTGGGTCTTAATTAGTGCTAACGTTGTGTGGTGAACATGTAGCTATTTTTTCTACTACTTTAGCTCTCAAGTGGTTATTTTTTGTCAAATTTCATGTTAATCATCCACACTCTCCCAAAAAACTCTACTCAGAATGACAAATCTTTTTGAACATTCCACTCCCAGCCCTATCCTCAAATCTGATCCACGTTGTTTGCTATTTTTGTGATGTAATTATCATATTATTCTGAGGTTAGGGTTTAGGGTGTAGGTGAGAATTCAGTGAGACATACTCATAGAGAAGCAGAGGCCTCTGGAAAGAACAGGTCATCCATCCCCTAACCAACCACACCTCTGTTGTCACATTACGGAAGGCAGGACAAGCCAATACACCTATGACACAGTTGTAATAAACCATGACTGATTCAGAACCCAAGGAATGTGGCTGAGAGAAGGAAGGATCTGAGGAAATGAACTCGCCGTGAACCTTAGCGAGCACTGTCTGAAACCACCCAGCAATATAAACCCTCCGATATATCCCTGATGGAAGCTCTTACAAGATGACATGAAGTGATGGGGAAAACTAAGGTCAGACCAAGACGGGAAGGATGTTTCGGAATAAATTCTCTCTCTGTATGAGTTAAAGGTTTGTCTTAATGTGTGGTTGCTGGTTTGTTATCCCTTTGTGGGGTGTGAGAGGGAGGCAGGGTGGTGCCCAGACCGTGTCTGTATAGTCAGGTGATGTAGGACATGCTCTGGGCCACTGCACAACACCTCTGGCCTGGAGGCCAGGTAGGTGGGTGGCAGGTCAGCCCATGGAGCCCTAAGTTGGACAGAGGATCTGCAGGTGCAAACCAGTGATTAAGAATGAGCCACTGAACCCAGGCCTGCCCCAAGGAAATGTCTGGGTGGAGTTTGTTTTTGCCATCTCTTCACTTCCTCTCTCTGACTCCTGCTTTCATACCCTCTAACCCCAGGGTTTTTTTAAAAACCTCCAGGTTTGTCCTCTCTAGAGAGCTTTTCGCATCTCAAGTTACACTCTTTTCTTTACCCACCTGCTATTTTCTTTATGGCCTGGTCACGGTCATTGTCATGAGGACCCTAAGCTTACACACAATGTCACACAGAACCCCATCTTAGAGCCATCTCCCGGGGCGACTTCTGGCAGTGAGCAGACCCATGCTGACTCCAGACAGGTCACCCTTCCTGGGATCCTTCAAATCGGACCATTTAGGTGACTGGCTTTACCTTCATGGAAATGGTTAAAGGCGTGTTGTGAGATAGCATGCAAGTATAGTCAGTTATGAATGAAATAAAAGATTCAAGTGGATGCTCAGGAAGCGATTGGGCTTTGTTTCTAAAAGGAAAAAGGCTATACATTTTTGGTCCACTCAAGTAAAGGTTCAGGTTGAAAATACTCGTCTTGGAAAACACGGCCAAATCACTGAGAGAAAATAATTGAGTTTTTTCCAACTTGCCTGGTATAAAGAAACTGCGTCCGATTGCATGTGGAGATCCTCACAGGATCCACTCATTTTGCTGTACTCTGACCCTGCCGAAGGCGCTGATCCTCCTGGCCTCAGTTCCCTGCCTGTGAGCGGCTGTGCTGAACCCAGGACTGTCTTCTGAAAACCTGCTGCTGCACCGCGGGCTCCACTGCTTTCCCTCAGCCACCCACGGCTGTGAGGCTGGACCTGTCTCCCTCATTGTTTCAAGTTTCTGTTATTCATTAATTCTCTTTTGCTTTTGCCTAGACTCCTAGTTTTCCCCCAATGTCACCTTCGGATTTGTTCTTTTGCCATGCCCTTAAAGAAGTTATCAAGCATCTACCCTCTAATTATACCTACTCCCTCTGGCTGTTGAGCCTTTCCTTATATTTTCCACTTACCACATCCTTATTAGCCATCACTACAGTCCAATATAGAAGTGTTTTATTTGCACAGGATGTACAAACAGTAATTAACCTGGCCAATGTCTCCTATCGATTGCCAAGTATTCATACTTGATTGCAAGTATGATAATTATTGTTTTTACTTTGACCTTGACTTTATCACAAAATATTCTGGATGCTGAACACTACTTAACTACAAATGTAGTTGAGATTTCTTTTTGGCAATAACTTTCAAAATGAGGAAAAACAATATAAAAGTAACAATAAAACATTATCAGGGACATCAGGCTCCACCCATGTGAGACAAACTACCACATGAATTATCTTCCTGCAGTAAAAACATAAAACTAGAAAACAAACAAAATAAATGAATGGATATTTGCAGCGATTGAGCAACAGGCAGTGCAAGAAGGAAAGGTTCCCTCCCTTCCCTGAGAGAAGGGAAACAAATGGGAAAAGGCCCAGGACTCCTGCAGCTCACCTCCCGGGGGCAGCATGGATGCCGCAGCACAGGGGAGAGAAGCCAAAGGGATCCCTGAGGTCTCACTGAGTTGAGAGAAAAACACTACACAGTTGACCCTTGAACAACACAGGTTGGAACTGCAGGGATCCACTTACATGTGGATTTTCTTCCACCTCTGCCACCCTTGAGACAGCAAGAACAATCCTTCCTCTTCTCCTCCTCCTCAGCCTACTCAATATGAAGACCGTGAGGATGAAGACCTTTATGATGACCCACTTCCACTTAATGAACAGTAAATATATTTTCTCTTCCTTATGATTTTCTCAATAATACTTCTTTTCTCTATTGTAAGAATATAGTATACAATACATAAAACCTGTAAAATATGGGTCAATTAACTGTTATCAGTAAGGCTTCAACAGTAGGCTATTAGTAGTTAAGTTTGGGGGGAGTCAAAATTATATGTGGATTTTTGACTGCATGGGATGGGAGTTAGGGTTAGTACGGGCAATTATTCCGACAGTGCTACTACTGAAAAGAGCAGGCCTTCTCCCTCCTCTCACGTCACCATTTTTGTCCCTGGATCCAACCATTACTCTTTATCTAAAACCTTGGGGATGGATGAGGGACTTTCCAAAATGTACAGTGGGTCATTCAAATCTCTGCTTTCCTTCCTGCTTCCTGGAGACAGTTCTGATAGTGATCTCTAACTTGATCTCTGTCTGAGATGTTAAAAGGTTTAATCCCAAAACACACTTTGAATTTCTTGAAGAGAAATAACTTTTGGGTGTGAATTATGATCAGAACACCCACTTTGAGAATGCATGATTCCTGGCAGCAAGCATACTGGATGCGTGGATTGAGGAGAGGGAGACACAGCAGCCAGGCCAGGGGGAAGGAGGGGGTGGGATGGTGAGGGGGCAGACAAAGGAGAGAGCAGAGGCAGAGGCCAGGGCAAAGGAGGGCTGTGTCCATGCAGAGCTGATCTCCCTCCAGCCAGAGCCTGCTGTGGTGCTCATGCGCTCATCTCCTAAAGCCTGGATCGTCCCTGGGCTCTGTGCAGTGCTTTGGTATCTTTTGCCTCTGGTGCCCAAAACAAAATGTGAAAGAACATTTTGAGCAAGTCAGCCCACTGTATGTGCTGCAGGACCACTAGGAGAGTCATGCTATAAGCAGGGTGGGAATAATTCTCTCCCTCCATTCCTGGGCTTCTCCACTCACCAGCAATGGGCCAAGTACCCCAAGAACAGAGGCTGCGCTCTGGAGTCTTCATCTGCTTCAAGCCAACACTTACCTGTTTCTGTGTTCTGGGATCTTGGCATTGTGCTCCCTCTTGGGACTTTGTGAGTGTAACTAATTATTCCATTTCCTAACTAGAACAATTAAAGTCAGGGAGGACTTTCCTAGATGAAGCATTGTCAGAATATTCACTCTCTGGCTCTCACTGCTCCACCCATTTTCTTCTGGAAAAAGCATCAGAGGCAGAACAATGCCTCCACCTGTCTACAGTGGTGGCCCTCCCCACCTTCCCGGCAGGATGGGTCACTTCTCTGTCTGGGAAGACCTGGGCAGAGCATGACACTGGCTTCCAGAATCTTGAATAGCCTCCTTCCAATGTCCTGCTTACCCTCTGCAGTGTCGGTCCCAAGCCTAGCCTAGCCCCTGTTGCCAGCAGAGGGACACAGCTTCACCTGCACCCCAGCCCTCCAGCCTCTCCAAGGCCTTTCCTGGTGTGAGATGACAGGAGTAGGACAGGATGTGTTTGAACAGGTAAAAACTCCCACGCATCCAAAGACAACAGATGCTGAGCCCGAACGGCCAGGATGGAGGTAAAAGGTGGGACATATGGGAACCCAGATGAGCAGCGCCTTCTCCCCACGAGGCTGAGTGCGGGTGTCCTGAGGACAGAGGGAGGGGGCTGAGCCTGCTTCCCCGGGGGCGGAGGGCGCTGAGACAGTGTGGGTGCCACTGGGGGCTGTAACTCACGGGGCCGGGTGGCCTGCAGCGCACAGAAAGGTCTAAATGACACACCTTTACACGCTATGTCAGGACCCAGACCACTGGCAGCAGGGAGCCGTGGAAGAGTTTTTGAGATAGGGAGGGTCTGATTGTTCCTTTTCAAGTTTCCTGTCCACTAATTACTGACAGATTCTATTGCTATATACGGGGAAAGGCTCCTTTCCTGTGAACAGCCATTGATTCACAGAAGCAAAAACAAAAAACAAAACAATAAGAGCAATTATTATTATTTTTTTTAATGAGAACTTAAATATTTTACTGTTAAAATGAGCATTTCTATTTAAAAATGATAGCGAATAATAGAAGACGTTAACAGCCTTCCTCCATTAAGCTCTCCCTGCCCACGGAAGCCATCCCAGTCCGGAGCCTGAGACAATCAGGTCCTTTGTTCCGCGCGCCCTCTGCCCGCAGGGCCGCCGAATGGCCCGGGCTCTGGCCTCTGGGCTGGAGATGCCCACTCCGCCAGGGGAGGCAGATGGCGCGGGGACATCTCATGCAAAGCCGACAGTCAGCACCTAGAGGTGTTTCCAGTCTTCTTATAACCTCATCCCAGGAACCAATTATGATTCAGTTACGACTTCCTTTGGCGCGATTTGTCTTCCTTCCTAATCTATCTATGTTGATACACAGAGCAAACTAGGTTTCTTAAAAACAATGTTCGGCCTGCCTTCTTGGAAAGGGCGCACGCACTTTGCACGCTGGTGCACCGCTCACAGGATGCTCTCAGCCGCGGTGACAAAAAGCCGGACCTACAGTGGCTTTAACAAGACGGAAGGGCTTCACTCACACCTCAGGAAGTCCAGCGCAGGACACCAGGGCCGGGCAGGGTGGGGCCTCCTCTCCACTTCTCGTCGGGCTGGGAGCGCTGCACCACCGACCCCGGATGACAGCCCTTCCCGCCGCGCTGCGCCCACAGCGGTCCCGGCTGCCTCCGACCCACGACCCACGGGAGCAGTCCTAGGAATGCCGCTCCCTGATTGGCTCACGTCTGAATGCCTGCCCCAATCACAGGCGAGGGGAGATGGGGTTGGCAAGACCAGTTCATCCAGATTCCAGACTGATCAGGACGCTCTCTGTGTTCCTTTGGGTCCGCTTCCTAGTGTCTGCAAAATTCAAGTTCTGGTAGGAAACAGGAAGGACACACAGATACTTACCAGTTAACTAAGAGTGTCCACAACCCCTTGCTGAAAAGCAATAATCATTATCAGTCCCCTTAGTTCTCGATTGCTGGGGTGCGGAATGCCCCATTTGGGGGATTCCCTGGGACTTTCCCATAGCACCCCACTGATGTCCCTCTCCTCAGAACTCCTCACACCTAGTCTGAACGTAACCTTGCATTTCACTGCTATTTCACCTTCTTCCACTCTCAACTGAAACGTAAGCTGTTACAAAAAACAAACCCCATGGGAAGGAGGATGCCTTCCAAAGGCTACATTATGACTTGTAAGTTTTTACTTCATCCATGAGGATGAAGAAAAATACGAGGCGTAGGGATACAGTCTGGAACAAAAATCCCATCCCTAAGGTACATTTAGGAATGAGAAGTTGCAATTCCCTGCCTATATTTGCGCCAGAATAATCCTCGGATGCCCAACTCCGATCATGCCCTTGCCAGCTTAAAAGAACACTTTTGAGCTTGTCCTAGAGGACTTCATCCTCACTTAACTTTCCAGCCACTTCCCTGCATGAATCCTATGCAGGCCAAGCAGCACTCACTCCTGCCTCCTGCCTCCCTGCCTTACCCTGCACCCTGCTGGGTGGAATTTGCTTTTCTAGCCCTGCTTCTTGAAATCTTCAAGGTTCAGCTCAACTGCTATGTCTTCTTCCCTGCAGAACAGGATTGAGGCCTTCAAAATCATGTTCTGTACATACTTATTCTACATTTATTTTGTGGAGAAAGGGAAAAAATGATTTTATGTAAATAAATATGAAAATGTCTCAATAGTTAGTGTAAGGAATTTGGCAACATGAATTTGCTATGAAATGATAATATTATAGCATATTTAGAGTGATTTTCACTTTGTAGTTTTCCTTACTCATAACTGGATAGTCACAAAGTATAATCAAGACTGGTATCTGACATGGAAATCATAAGTACTTTTTAATGAGTTTATTTGTTCTGAATCCACAAGCCAAGTTTGTAAATAAGATTTTTCATAAACACTTTTTCTGTAACATATCAAGCTATAGAAACAACTTCACTAAAATCTCAGGGCAAAGTAATCTCATCATCTTATTATTGTGCATTTACTTTGTGATATATTCCGATCGTGATTCATCAAATTAAGAGCAATGAGCTACGAGATCATTGGAATCAATTTCCATGACATTAACCCGACATGATTTAGCCACATACTGAATTTCAGTGTTTCAAGAATGTAAAATAGATGCATTCATAATTGTCTTTCAGTAAATGAATCTCAAAAGTAAGTTCCCAACAAAGCAGAAATAAAAAACTCATCCTATTTCATATTGTTTCAAACTAAGATAGTTAAATCAATGTTTTCACACAAAAATACTTTTTCAAAAACAGATAAACTTACTAATTCAATTCCACTGGTTATAATAGAGACAACATTCTGAGGCAAAAGAAACAACCGAAGATTCCTATGTCCCTGAAATTCTTCTGTGTTTAGTTTTCTTTGCCCAGCTGGACATATGAAAGACATATTAAATCACACATTCCTAGTGAGGAGCGGTGCCCAGTGCATTAATCAAATGCACTTAAACCTTTGGCCAGTCTCAGGGCTTGTAGTTGAACCATCAAACTGAATGTTCGCTCTCCAAAGAATACACAACCAAAAAAAGATTGGTGTGGTCAAGAAAGTTTATTACTACCTACTGCTATTTTGCTGAGAGAAGAGCTGATGTGTTTCTACTGTTATGAAAGGAGTTATACAGGAAACGCCGGCAAACCAGCACCACTTTTCCTAGAGTGCAGAATTACTCCAGAGTGCTGCAGAAAGGGCTCCCTGAACCAGGCTCTGTCTCTGAGCAGCTTCCTGCATCCTCAGGACTGCAAATGTCCCTTCCTCTGCACTCCTAAGCCTTTTAGACCTCTCCTGTGGAATGGCTTCCTGTAGTCGATCTATGTGAGTCCCAGACATAAGTATGGACTCCTTGACTCAGGAACTGTTACTGCCCTCCTGCAAGGACTTTCCTGCCTCCGTTATCCACACTCAGCTGCTCAAACCAAAAACCCAGGAGTGGCATAGGCTCCTCCCTCTTCCTTACCCACCCTGTCTAATCTGCCAGCAAATCCTGCCTACCAAACTCCCTAATTATCCCTCATTGCCCATTCTCTCCATCCCCATCTCCACCCTGACTCACCGTGTCCCCTCCTGGATCCTGTGGTCACCTCTCCATCTCTGCCTCTGCTGTCGCGCTCCAGTCTCTCTGCTCACACGCCCCAGTAACGCTTACAAAATAGATAAATCAACTTTATTGAGGTACAATTCATACAATAAAATGGACATGTTTTAAGTGGATGTGACTTTGCCCATGAATCTCTCCTTGCTCAGGAAGTGCTGGCCACACTGACCTCCTTTCTTCCCTGGAGCACACCAAGCTGGTCTCCCTTCAGGGTCTCTGTGGTGGCTGTTTCTGCTGCCTGGAAGGCTCTTCCCTGGGCCTTTCTTGTCATCTCAGCCTCAGAGCAGCCCATCTCCACCTAAAGTGGCTGCCCGGCCCCTCCCACCACCTCACTTTGTCATGTTCTTATCGCACCACTCACTCATATCTTTACATCTTCTGTCTGTTGTTTACATCTTTCCCCACTTCTAGAGTGCAAGCCCCAGGAGAGCTTATCTGCATACCTGCCATTCTGTCCATCTCACTATGTCCAGCACCTGAAACTTCCTCTGTGCCTGGAATTCAGTTGAATGCCTGCAAAACCCACATATCCTGCAATTTCTTGCCCCAGGAAGACACTGTTTCCCCTGTGCTCTACTCAAGGAGGAGCCCACTTTTCTTCCCCTTACATTGGACCTGAAGACTTCATCTTCTCCCAGATCTCTTAATGCTGGGTGCCCAGGGCATCCCGGGTCCACTTCTCTTCCTCCCTGGGCAATGTCCTCTGGTCTCATGCCCATCTGATGCCCCTTCTAAGTGCTGTCCAGCCTAGCTCTCCCTCCACACTCCAAAATTGTGTGTCCAGCAGTTACGGAACACCCCTGCTCAGAGAGCTAATAGACAGCTCCAAGGCAACATCCCCAAAGCTGGGTTCCTAACCATGCCCCTCAACCCTGCTCCACTCACGGCCTTCTCCACCTTAGTCCATGCTAGTGCTTGGGGCCAGACTTGGAGTCACTTTGGATGACTCTTTTCCTTCCACACCTCGTACCCAACTGGGCAGGCTGTACGTTCATGCTCTATCTAGAGCACATTCCTCACCACCTCCACAGCTGCCGTCCCGGTCCCTGCAGCCTTGTCTCTGTCCAGGACGCTGCAGCAGCCTGCATCTGGCCTCCTGGACTCCATCCCTCCTCTCAGTCTCTTCTGAACACAGCACCCAGAGCGGCCCTTCAAAATCACCTCAGACCTTGTGCTCCTCTGTTCAAAAGCAGTGGTTCTGTAACTCTCTCAGAGCAGGAGCCAAACACCTAATCTCTTAAGAGGACTCAGGATCTGTTTTAATCAGATATGACGAGACACACAGACATGGAAATGACTGTCATGAGGGAAGAAATGCATCCCCACGGGTGCCCAGAGCAGGAGGCGCATCGCGCGGGGGCGGGGGGGTCGCCACTCAGGGAGGCGCCAGCGGCCAGGACCTTCCTAAGGAGGAGAGAGGAGTGAGGCTCCTGGCTTTGGTTTTGTCTCTCTCAGCTCTGCTGTCACATTTATTTTGTATTGAGATAAAATTCACCCTTTACGGTAAACAACTGCGTGGTTTAGAGTCTATTCAGAGAGTTGTGCTGACTCCACCACCAAAATCACTTCCGAACATTTTATCACCTGAGAAGAGATCCCCGTCCTTTGTCCATGACCCCTGGTCTCCCCTCCCTGTGGCCCCCAGCCTTGGGCAGCACCCATTCTCCTTCCTGTCTCTGCGTATGTGCCTATTCCGGGCAGTTCAGATAAACAGAACCATACAACATGTGGCCTTGTGCGTCTGACTTCTTTCTGCTGCCACATTTGATCCACACCTGAACCAGAACACAAAGACCTAAAACATGCAAGAAGCGGATTTGGGTTTGATAGATTGATAAATTGATCACAAACTTTCCAGGATGCTTAAAGTTGGAGGTAGAGCTAGGGCTGCGTGTGTCCAGGACCCCACAGAGGTCTCTGTTTTACTGTATAGATCTTTGTCTGGCTGCTTGTCCATCCCTGTCACCACTCTCACCCCCGATTGGGGCAGGGGAAGGAGGAGCCGGAGCCTGACACCCAGCAGACCCCCTTAGCAGTATCTCGTCCCATCTCTGGATGTGGGCAGGGACTCACAGGTAAGCCCTCAAATCTGTTCTAGACCTAGACTGGCCCCTGAGGCTGAGCAGCACCAGCCAAGTGCTGGGTCATTCTGGGCGTTCCTGCTTGGATCCAGCTCTGAGCAGAGCCCTGGAAACAGGCCTGTGTGAGCTCAGAGACCAGCCCTGCCAGACCCCCAGACCCTCGGGAACAGCTCTGCTGAGCATCGTGCCTGCCGGCACTGATGGATCACCAGACCGTGGCTCTGGGTGGCTCTCCTAGAGTCCCCATGTTTCCACTGAAACCACCATTGTTAATGTAGTATCCACCAAAAACCTGTTATTCAAGGGAAATTTCTCTCCCAATAGTCCACAGCTGACTGTGGCTGGTTCTGTTACTTGGACATCAGTGCATTTTTCTTTAAGCACATTTGCTAGGCTTCTGGCAAGGGCTATTGTAAACACTTCCCATCACTCCTACATATTCGGCAGTGCTGGGAGGGACCCAAAGTCTTTGCTCTGTCATTTGTAAAGAACTGCCTTGCAGCAGGACAGAGCTGAGTGCTCTGGTGTTTATGGTTGAACATTGTCAAACCTGCAGAACTGGCTGTCGCCTGACCCACAAGCTACCCAGGGCTGGTATGAGAAGCAGAGAAGGCTGGGAAGGGACAAGTGTGAGGGCAAAGTTCGGAACTCCCTGGTGACTGAGTGAGCAAGAATGAAGGAGGTGGGGTAAAAGGAAAACAAAATCAGCAAAGTCCTTCCTCCACCAGCCCAGATGGCTCAGACACAGCATGTTGACTTACTGGTGCTGAAAGACAGTGCAGAGGCAGGCCTGGCTCCGTCCCTTGAGCACCTAGCCACCTTGAGAAAATTACTCAGTCCCAAGGGACTCTGAGCTTCCCCTGGGCCTCTGTGGCCTCCTTTGTCACAGGTGCCAGGAACATGCTAAGAACTTAATTAATAATGATACCATCATCATTACCTTCTGTTTTTCTCATTAGAACAGGTACAGAGAGCCCTGATCTTTGTATCCCTAGGTGCATACTGCCAATATGTCCCTGATCCATCTCAGGAAATTTCATAAATGCTGGTTAAATTGAATGAAATTTTAGGTGAGGCCGAGAAAGAGTGAGTGCAGATACTGATTTTGGAGTTCAGTTATCACTTTTCTTGGAAAAACATTTTATTGTTATTCAGAGACACTTGGCAATGGAATAACTCTTACAAAAGAGCAGTGTTTATGAGTTAAGTGTAGATAATCCAACCCATATGGATGAAATTTCTGTTTCAGTGCTTGACTATGCTTTTAGAAATTTAGCAAGGATGGTGGAGGGGAGGAAGAGAGTGCTTGACAGAAGGAATTTTAGAGTTTAGTGAACCAGAATATAAGAGGGAAAAAGTGATCTTGCCAAGTCCAAGGCATGACTGGATTTTGTCATTGCTAATGAGAAGCAGGTATTGAAAATATGCTACAGCTCCTTTAAAATCTCACCAGGAATGGTTTCCTGCTGACCTCTCTGCTCTTCTGTGCCTGCTGACCCCAGATGCTAGCACTGCAAGATAAAGGTGCCTGGTTTAAATTTAAGCTCTACCCTGCTTTGTCCTTGTTGTATTTCAAAAGAGATGTTAGGACTCAGGCTGCCAAGGTCTGTCTCAGAGGCCTGTGAAATGTCCAAAGCATTCTGTTCTGGGTCTTTCTAAAAGCCTGTTTTTAGCTCATGAGGCTGTTTCTAACTGCCTATCAGATTTGGAGAGGAAAGTGACAGGTTCCTGCCAGGAAAGGAAGACACAGACACAGCACTGAGGAAGAGGAAGCAATTTTACATGCATTCTAAAGGAAAAGTAGAGATGCAACTAGATCTATTTTCAGCTCAGAGGGGGCTGCTCCAGCCAGGGGACTACAGTGGTCACACCCTGAGAGAAGTGCATGCCGGGAGCCTGCTGATATTCACACGAGCAACTAATGATCATTCAAGAATCTTCACAGAGCACAAAGCCGTCAGAGGGCCGTGGCACCCTGCACGGAATAAGGCACAAAGTCTACACAGCAGCTTGTCCCAGGAAGGGGCTGCCTTGGGACAGTGTGACCTGCAGCGTACCATCAGGAAGGGCTTTCCTGCTGTTGCCTCAAGAAGTGTGCAACTCTATGACTCTCCTTGGCACTGAAAATTCGGAGCAGCTTCCCAACAGGGCATGGGTGGTCCCAAGGCCCCATGGCTTAATTCCTCTTCTGTCTACCACCCTTCCCCCAGCCGGGCTTTCATTTCCTATCACTTTTTTTTTTTTTCTGTTTTCTGGCTCATTTATATTATCCTTAAAATCCCCTGACCTAAGGAACTTTGGAAGACAGTGTTGTGGGTGGATCCTGTCAGGTAAAGACAAAAAGAACTGTATACAAGTTCTGTAACATAGGTGGTGAATTTGCTCCTCACAGGTACTTATGTGAGCGCTAGGGCTGAGCACACGGTACTGTGCTGTGGGCAGCAGAGCCAGGTTTTCATTGCTGGAGAAAGTCACAAATGAGGCTGAAATGAACCTTGGTGTGGGATTGGAGTCAGAGTTGTAAATATGGGTGCATGGGTTTTTAAATTTGTATAAATAGAAATAGCAGAGGTGCATACAGATATGTGTGCATGTGGGTCTCTAGAGATACAGATATTTCCTAGTTCTGGTGACCGAGAAGATCTAGCAGCTGTGACACCCTAGTGACACGAGCACACCCAGCCCCCCAGATCTTGTGTCTAGAGACCATTCTCCAGGAAAAGGAACCGGGGTTCTGCAGAGAGGAGCTGATTCGAAGGATGGGGCAGGGAAAACACAACATGGGCCTGAACATTTTGTGATGCCAAAAAGTCAGGAAGTCCCCACAAACCAAAGGGGACTGCAGAAAAGATACAGAGCCCAACGTCAGGGAGCCCCCGAAGCCAAAGCAAGGAGGGTGAGCAGCAGAGCATATAACACTAATACTGGATCACAAGCCCCCAAATAAGAACTTCTCAGTCCATATGGATCTAAGTAAATAATTGAATATAACTTAATTGAATGCATTTAGCCCAGTGAGTGCCTGGCAAGGCACACAGGCCAGTATGTGTAAGTGCAGGACAACTAGACAGAAAAAATCCCTCCGAATGGACCAAAAAAGAAAAATCAAATATTCTATATGCAGAAGAGGAGGCTGCTTTTAAAGGACAAATATTTTTCCTGAAATATTTATGGGACGATGAGCATTGTTTTATTTACACAGGCATATTTAAGACATGAGCTCTTTCCTGTTCAAACCAGCAAGTTTAGGATTAGAAATGTGAACAGCTTAATGTACATGTGTCTCATCTATAGTGGGTTTAATTTAAAGTACTGAAACCAGTCGGCTCAAACACAACTTAAGCTTGTGACCGTGATGCTCTGATTTCACCTCAGCCCCAGCCTCCTCCTCTCGAGAGCCGCAGGCTCAGGGCTAGACTGGCTTCTGCACAAACCCAGAGCCCGTCCCACCCCTCCTCATGGCCTCACCACTGAGCCAGTGGTCCCTAGATACTGATCTCCAACCACCAGGGACTGAGCAAAACCGGCCAAACTACCTACAAAATAAAAATCAAAAGATATTGAGGTGCCAAGGCCAAAGGCTGGGAGACAAGAAAATTCCAAAATGTACAAAATAAACTGCAAATCCCTCTAAAAATAACTTTTCTGTGAAATTTTCCAGGCATTTTTAAACCTTCAAATTTCCCTTCATGGTTTAGTTTTGTTTGGGTTTTTTACCCCAAACTTTTTCCTCCCTGCGTTCCGTTCTGTGCTCTTTCCCACTCTCCAGCACCTGATGGCCAAGAAACCCTCCAACATGCACTTTCCCTGTCCTCACTCTGTCCTGCCCTTCCTGGGCCCTCCGAGCCCCTTCCTCCTCTCTGTGACCCTCATACAACCTGTCCCACAGCTGATGGACATTTACAAACAAACCAGAGCCTTAGCGACCTGCAGCCCCCAAATGCACCAGCCCTGGGAGCCTCCCTGACGTGTGCAGAGCTGCCCAGCAAGGGGGCAGGGGGGGGGACGCAGGCCACCTGTGGGGTGACGGCTGCTCCCTGCTTCAGCTCATCTCTTGTTCCCAGCACCAGGCAGGGGGCTGTGCACAGAATGAGTGTTTAGTAAATACTTTTTGCCTTAAGATCAAAGCACATCTTAAGTTTCTGAGAGTGTGAGAAACATGAGGCCTCATATATTGCTTGTGAGTATGTAAATAGGGACAATCTCTGCAAAGGCAATTTGGCAATATTTGCCAGAATTTGAAATATACATACCCTTAGAACCCGGGATTCTATTCTTCAGTAATTATCCTACAGATACACTGGTGCAAATGCAAAATTATGTAGTTATAAACATATTCATTGAGATGTCATTTGTCCTGCATGTTCATCAGTGGTGGCCTGGTTACGTAGAGCATGTGCTTACCTGCACAATGGAATATTATGCAGCTATTAAAAAGAAGAGGCAAGACTATGTGTACCAATGTGAAAAAGGCTAGAAGATATAATGTAAATGGCAAAGGCAACATGTGGAACAATGAGTATAGTATATTACCATTTATGTGAAAAAATATATATTCACAAATGTCCATAGGCACAGAGAAGTTTCTTCATGGAAGGCCCAAGAACCCCAGGCGAGATTGCACCGGGGATAATTAGGTGGAATGAAAGGCATACCTTTAGAAGTTTATTTGTGTGTGCATTTACCTATCCTTATAAATAAAATATTAAACGTATGTGTAGGCTTATTTCTAACAACATTTAGGAGAAGCTAAAAGTTTTATTAAATTTTAAACCACTGTGGACCTGGCACTGTTATTCCTTGAGAGATACAAGAGGTGAACATGAAATAATCTCTACTCAGAGTGAAAATGATGCGTAACCATTGGCAGACAGCACCAGGAAGGATACAGTGAATTGGCACAGAGGGGCCCTCCTAGCCAACAGTACCCTGGGGAGTCAGGGAAGGTGTCAGCGGAGAGAGCCCGGCCGGAGCGGGAAGTTCCTAGGAGTGCTCCGGGCCAGTGCCCAGACAGGGAATGCCTCCTGGGAGGCCGCACATTTCTTGCTCAGTGGACCAGCGTTGCCATGAGTATGGTCGTTGCCCGAGGGAGTCAAGGCCAACAGCCCAACAGGAACACAGGAAATGACTTGGTCTATGTTTGGGAAGTGATATTTATTCTGTGTCGAGTCATACTGTGCCAGCTGTCAGCTCATGGCTCATGACACAGTTGCCGTTGTTGGGTGGAGCGACGGAGTTGCCAGGACAGCATTGTAAAGTGCAGAACCGTCCATGTGGCTCAGGACGTGTGAGTCAGCCTTTGCACGTTCCCACTGCTCCCCAATTTTCTGGACTCTCAAGGTCTTCCACATCCTGGCCACACTCCCCTGCTCAGCTTGCCCGCACTGCGGCCCTCAGGCCGTCTCCCCGGTGCCCCCAGGCTCAGGTCTTTGGATCAGCACGCTGCAGTGCGTGCTCCCCGGCCACACGGCCTCTCCACGCCCTGCGGGAGTCCCACCTCTCCAAGAAGCTTCTCCTCCTCTAGCTCCTCACCTCCTGCTTCGTGTGTTTATTCTTAGCATTATGTAGTTTAACTTTCATTACTTTGTAATCTCTTTATGCACATAGATTTTCTTTCCCTAGCAAGTCACAGGCTCTTCTGGGTGGGGCCAGGTGTCATTCTGTACAGGTGTCTTCTTCAGTGCCCACGAGATCCCCGCTGGGGACTCCCTGAATGAAAGAGTGGTATGATCGCCCCTTCCTACTCCTCGCCTAATCCAAAACACAGAGCCGCCGTCCTCACTGATGCCAAGGGAATTTTTAGGAATGTGAGTCCTGCTAACCCTTACAGGGATGTTTACAGAGAAAGAAAAGAATAGTAACTATAAAGAAGAGGGTGGTTTTTCACTAGTCACAGTCCTCAGGTGCAAGGTCGGTGTGAGATTCCCCCATGCCTCGTGGCTCCCCAGGCCTCACAGCAACACAGGTTAACCTCTCCACCAGCAGTTAAGAGTTATGTTCCAAGCTGACAGCATAAATTCTTGTACCACTTGGGGACCAGGATGCCTCCCCCAAGCACTGTGTTTCTGTAACCCTGGTTTTTCCTGCTCCTGGAGTCCCTTTTTGTGTCCCTCTCCCCATCAGTCTCTGCAGCCCCCATGCACCCATCCCAGACTTTAAGAGTCTGCAAGTGGGGAGCAGAGTGCATCTTGCGCCTGGGTGCAGACCCCAGTGCACACAGCACACATCCAGGTCTCTTGGGGGTCAGGCCTGGCACAGGCTCACACCACGGTCAGGCCTTCCGGCCCCTCCAGCCTTCTTCCTGGGAAACCTGTGCTTCCACTCATTCAAAAGTAGATGCTTCCATCTGCCACCACACACACACACACACACACACACACACACACACACACACACACACACACACCCATACACCATGTAACACACACCATCTCCTCTTGTTGGTCAGGAAATGAGGCCATTTTTGTATAAGGAAATGAGGTTTTTTTATCCAGGTGCCGGGGCCACCTCCAGTCCTAGGTAGAAGCTGAGCTCCTTGCAGCCCTAGCAGCTTCTGTGAACTGTCCCGGCACTTGCACAGGCTGGCCTTGGCCTGCCCTGGCAGACAGCCCAGGACAGAGAGACCTTGCCCAGCTCTGGACGGAAAGGTCCCTGAAGCGGCATCTGTGCGCCCTTTCACATCCCAATGCTGCAGAGGTTCTTGACCCCATGCCAGCTTTAAAAATCCCCACTGCCTTTCTAAAAGGAAAACAAACTGCTTTTCTTTACTCTCACACAACACTGCCAACACCAAATGTGTGGTTTTCCCCTCACATTAAGCAATGCTGACACCAACAACCTGCGGTTAGTGTAGACCCCACAGGCTGAGGCCCCCACAAGACAGCCCCCACTGAGTCGCCAGTCACAATCCCAGGAGCCACCCATAATTCCGACTGAGTGCCGTAAATCACAACCCTCTCCGGGTTCCAGCACTGGCTAGAATGGCTCACAGACCTGAGGAAAGCATTTTACGTACTACTAGTGGTTTATTGTAAAGAACACAACTCGGGAGCACCAAATGGAAGAGGCACACGGCATGGCGTGGGGTGTGCAGAGCTCCCATGTCCTCCCTGGGTACACCACCCCCAGCACCTCCAGGGGTTCGCCAGCCTCGGAGCTCTTGGAGCCCCTCTGTTCAGGGTTTTTGTGGGGCTTCATCACGTAGGCCCGACTGAATAAATCAATGGCCATTGGAGATGAAGTCAATCTCCAAGTCCCCTCCTTGGAGGTCCTGGGGCAGGGCTGGAAGCTCTAACCCTCTAATGGCACAGGGATCCTCGGGCAACCAGCCCCAAGAGTCATCTCATAGGCATAAACTCAGGTAAGGTTCAAAGAGGCTCATTATGAATAATGAAAGATACTCCTCTAACCTCTATCACTGAGAAAATTCCAAGGGTTTTAGGAGCTCTGTGGCAGGAACTGGGGACAAAGACCAATTATATATTTCTTATTATATCACAATATCACACTTTCCTTCACCCTACACCAATCAAATCAGGATCTCTGAATGTAGAACCCAGAAATCAGTGGGTTTTTTTCTTAAGTTTGTCAAGTGGGCCCCTTGTAGCCAATGTCAGAAGACACAGCCTTGGAGTAACTGGTTGTGTCAGTTTAGGATGTTTTAGGCTACCAGGAACAGAAAATCCCAGCTCAGCAGTTTAAACAAGAATTTTCTTACCTCCTATAACAAAAAGTCCAAAGTTGGAGCAGGTGCCAGGGTTGGTCAACTCTGTGATGTGACCCAGGCTGCTCCATCTCTGTGCAGCTCGCCAGCAGCCAGGTCCACAGACAGGAAAGGTGTCCCCTGGGGCACAAAGCAGGGCTCTGACTGCAAGGGACAGGGATGGTGGCTTCTGCACCATCCCAGGCTCCTCACCACCCTCTGGGAGCCTCTGTTCAGTGATGGCATTGGCTTAGGAAATTCATTTATATTTTGATCCCGCTGGCCTCAGGGTATTTGATCTGATTATTCTAAGATTAAGAGCAAGACTCACTGAGCTTCTCAAAGGTTGAACTCCAAACTGGGAGGGCATGAACAGTGGCATTGAAGAAGTAATCACCCTGGCTGCCCACAGCCCCCTCAACTTCAATGAGGGCACCGCTGTGCACATGCAGGTCATGGGCAAGATCTGCCCCTTGTGTCCCCTCCTACTTCTGGGTGACCCTGTTAGCAGCACTCCGCAGCCTTGGCTGCACACCAAGATCAAGTGTGCTTGAAAAAAATATGTATGTCCAGGCCCCACCTCCAGAGATTTTGACTTCATTGGCCTATGATGGAGCTTGGACATTGTCATGGCTGAACAATGTCCCCCTCAAATTTGTATGTTGAAGTTCTGACCCCCAGTACCTCTGGATGTGACTATTTTTGGAGACAGGGTCTCTAAAGAGGTGATTAAGTTAACAAGAGGTCATATGGATGGGCCCTCATCCAATGTGAGTGGTGACCATATACGAACAGAGAGGGACGACCACATGAGGACAGGGACAACCACGTGAGGATATGGACAACCACGTGAGGACATGGAAAACAAAGGGCAGTCTGCAAGCCAAGGAGAGAGGCCACAGGAGAAACCAAGACCTTAAAGAAGCCGACACCTTGAGGACCTCTAGCCCCAGGACTGTTAGAGAATAAATGCCACTGGTTTATGCCCCCAGTATGAGGTCTGTTATGGCAGCCCTAGCCACCTATACAGACATGAATATGCTTTTACTTCCCCAGGAGATGCCCATGGTTGAGAGCCCTTGCTCCAGACTCTGGTTTGAAAGTCAAGTTTTTAAAAAGACATGTGCCTGGGCCCCACCCCAAGGGCTGGGACCTACTTGACAAGCTGTGACTATAGCTCAGCAGTGTTTCTGCAGCTCCTCAGATAAAACCAGTGTCTTGAGGACTCCTCCAGACCCTGCTCTGCTTCCAGGCAGTCAGGGTGACACTCCAGCAAGAGGCAAGGTGGCCACGCATTCCTGAAATTCTTCCCTTCTCTTTGTGACCCAGCATGGGGAAATAAAAACCCTTGGGAGAGCAGGGGAGGGGAGGGGGCAGAGAGGGGTTTATTTGCAGTTTGCAGTTTTGCTTGGATTCCTTGGATTCCTTTCATTAGAATTGCTTTCCTCTCAGTACACAGCAGAAGGAATCGCCCTGAAAATGAGGAATTTTGGTTGAGGTAGGAAGAGAATTGTGAAGTGTAAAATAAAAAATCAAAGCCATGCCTGTCTTCCACCTCACCAGCACTCCCCAAAGATAACCACTATTAATAATTTCTTACGTGCCCTTTCAGAAAAAAAGATTTGTGTATTTTCAACAGAAAAGAAGCCAAATTCTGTAAAATAATTTTAAAGATATTTATTCTGAGCCAAATTTGAGGACCATGACCCAGAACCATGCCCAAGAAGCCTTGAGCAAATGGACTTGCTGTGGCTGGGTTACAGTTTGGTTTTATACATTTTGGGGAGGCAGGAATTGCAGGCAAAGTCATAAATCAGTACGTGGGAGGCATACCTTGGTTTGGTCCGAAACGGTGGGCCATCTCGAAGTGGTGGGTGGAAGTAGGGTTTACAGGTTACAGGTGGGTTTAAAGATTCTTTGACTCGTAATTGGTTGAAGACATGAAGCTTTGTCTAAAGGCTTGAAATGTTTTAAGGAGGTCCATTAATCAGAGACAAGCTAATGGACATTATTTGTTGTGTAAATTGAGGACCTGCAGGTTTGTCTTGCATAACCTTAGGCCTGTTAATGGGTTACAAAAGATGTCTCCAAGAAGGGAGGGAGCATGATGAGGCATGTCTGACCTCCCTCCTCCTGGCAGGCAATTTAGTTTGTGAACCAAAATAAACTTCTTTTAGGCTCACCCCCCCCCCCCACCGGCTGACTGAATGGACCCCCTCGTGGCCAAAGGAATATCCTAAAATGTCTGCCAGGAGGAGGGAGGTCAGACATGCCTCATCATGCCCCCCTCCCTTCTTGGAGTCCTTTGTGACCCATTGACAGGCCCAAGGGTCCTCAATTTGCACAATAAATCTATGTCCGGTGGCTTATCTCTGATAACCATTC
>CAUYRT010092426.1:0-24555 GCA_963574885.1 Lepilemur ruficaudatus | reverse complement strand
TCCTTGAATTCCCCAGCAGGCTTCAGCACTTCTTCCTCTGAACTACCCCTGAGCTGAGCCCATTCCCCCTTCTCCTTTATCTGAAACCCTTCCTTCCTTCTGGGATGCTCCAGCAAGCAATGTCTCCAGTCTGAATATTTCTAATTATACATGTTATATAATTTTTTGCTTTATTTCATAATATATTTGCTATGCTTATTATAAAATTCTTTGTTCCATTTTCTTTACTGTCTCAGTTTGATGATATCTGTCATCTAGCTTGTTGTTTTCTTTTGAAGTGATGACATTTATTTGTCCTCAAGGTCCATGTTAAGATAAAGGGCTGAATACCAGAACATTTCTGGGTGATGATGCCAGTGAGTTCAAAGGAGAAAAGGGAAAACTCCAAAGTGCAGTTACAGAAAACCACAGTTATTCACTCTTTATTTGCAGTAAACAAGTCCTCAGGCAAGAATTTTATTCTCAGCTGCTTCACCACACCCTCATGATGGGGAGAAGACATTCTTTAGATTGTAACTCACCACTGTGGTTTGAAGGGAAGGAATATGTGATTGAATGTCTAGGCTACTCAGTCCCTACCGACTCTTCTCAGCTCTTCTATGAGAGCTTCTGTGGAGCTGCTCACCTGCCCAGGTGGCCTGAGTCATGGAGAAGGAGCACCGATGATCTCAAGAAAAGAGATGGGCTCCAATGGCTTTTCCTAATTTATTTCTCCTCACCACGCTGACTGCCCCCTGCCTTGTGCTGGAGCTCCCACGTCCTAATTCAAATAGCCCTTCCTCTTTCCAAACATTTCCCACAGTTGCCTCTGTGTCTTAGGTTTGTAAAAGTTTCTTTCAGTAGTTTCCAGCACCCACCATTGATCTTAGGAGTAGGAGATAGCAGCCTGTGCTAATTCTGCTTCTTGTTGGGAGTCAGAATCACATGCTAGTTTTTGATCCACATTGCAAAGATGAGGTTCATAGTCTGAGTTAAATAAAGTGTCCAAGAATTCATCACTAATAATAAATCCAAAGTCTGTGTTCTTTCTCCTCTAGGAGGGATAAGACTACACGGAATCTACATTTCTGTAGGTGGGCATGGTGGTGCACCTGTAGTCCAAGCTACTCGGGAAGCTGAGGCAGGAGGATCACTTGAGCCCAGGAGTTTGAGATTACAGTGAGCTATGATGAGGCCACTGCACTCCAGCCTGGGCAACAGAGTAAGATGCTGTCTCCAAAAAAAAAAAAAAAAAAAAAAAGTTATATAATGAAAAAAATGATGAATCTACATTTCTGTAGCTTTTGCAGCAACCAAGTTTTTTTCTTATACTTCCATTGTGACCTGAAGAAAACGCAATTGGCAAGGGCTATGTCATGTCTTCAGAGTGGCAACCTCTCTGAAACTCTGCAAATGAGCGATTACAATAAAAAAACAGAAGAATGGTCCCCTCTGTATTTTTCCACAGAGAAAATTCACTGTTGGTTTGTCTGACCTTGAAACCTTTGTGTCGCAGCTTTGTGCAATTAGAAGAGTCTAAATGTATATTCAGGTCACATCTGTGCTGGATTGTTTTATTTATGTTGATTGATTGTGGATTATTACACAGCATCCCTCCTTATCCAGAGTGAGTGGAGTGAGGAGTTTTAAGGACAAACAGTGAACCAGCTGAGGAAAGGTCGAGCAGACAGAGGAGTGTGATATTGCAACTTGATAATGTAAACTTCAAGAAGGAATTTTTATTAAACCATAAAGAACATCTGTACCGTCTTAAGACTTGTGAAAGTTCAGGCTTCTTTGGCACCAGCTGCATAATGAATTTTGCATACAGTCATCATAAAACTCTCCTCCACCTGCCATGGGTTCTGAGGAGGAGCATTTAGTGTATTCCTTACCTGGGAAGTGTGTCAAATTTTTCCCTCAATTTCCTCGAATGACCAATGAGAATAAATGAATATCTTTCGATCATTTGGGCCATAACCTGAAATATCCATAGGAAAGTCTTATAGAAAATTAAGAAATTTTTTGAATGATTATATTTTACTTCAAAAATTTAAGTAATTTTGGACTCTACTCCATGAATATAGCCATGTTTGCTTTAACAAACAAAAATATCATCCATTGCCTAAATTTTGTATTTTATGTCCTACCTCAGTTCACAGTGAGATTCTCAGAATCTTCATGATAGAGACTTCTGCATATTTTTGTAGAGCTGTGCAAACGTTTCTGATGTGTGGCTAAACTGGAAGTAGGAGGATGTGCCTTAGTCGTCGTGCGGCTTTACACTCCCCCTGACATGAGTGAGCAGTTCTGATTGGGAAGTGAGGAACTGAATTCGGAAGACTGGATTTTATTTTCTAAATCTAGGCAGTCCTTAAAGGTGTGGGGCTGCAAGTGCAAAACAGAAAAGCACGGTGAAGATTTCTGATGAGCTTCTCACCAGGGGAAGAATGTTGAATCTGACACCACTGGAAGGAGACAGCAAAAGCCCTGGCTGCGTCACTGACAATGCGAGTTGCAGCTTTGTCTATCACAGGCCACTAACTTTTAAAGAAAATGGGCCACTTTTCAAAATTGCCTTCTTCAAAAGGTTTATGATGGTGGCTTTGATCTATTGCTTATTCAGATATGTAAACAACAACAACAAAAATCATACTCTTTGGCTTCCTCCTCAGGCCCTCTGAAGTTTGGCGTAGCTCACTACCTCAGTGGACAGTCGGACCCACGTCATGTGGGCTCATGCCTGTGGCCATCAGTAGATAGGTGAAGGACAGAGCAGCAATGGCTTCCAGGAAGTAACTTTCTCCAGTAGTATTCTAGCAGAAATTGTTGGTTTCTGTGCTAATATTTGTTCTCAAATCTTTTTTTTTTTTTCAACAGAACCGTGATTGAAGCTTAGGTATTCATCACTTCCCCCATGACTCTGGGTAATTTTTGATTAAAACATGGTGATCTCCATCTCTTATCTAGTGATTTGTTTAGGATGGGCTTGTGACCTAATTCTGGCCCCAAATCAAAAGGACAGGTCGTTTTAAGGACTTTTCATCTTAAGCAGGAGATTCCAAAAAGCATTATCCTTTTTATGCCTTAAGCTTTTCTCTTGCATGGGTGTAATGTTTTGAATTCCAGAAGCTATCTCACTCTGAGGGGCACCAGCCCAGGAGCTAAGTGAGCTACTGCAGATGGTAGAGACAAGAAATGGAAAGAAACTGGTCTTTGATAAAGCCATCGGGCTGCAAAATCAAAATATTCTAGAGTCCTACTTTTGTTTTGTTTTTGTTTTTTTGATATGCTTTATTTTTTGGAGCAATTTTAGCTTCACGCCAAAATTGTGCAGAAAGTATGGAGACTTCCCACATAGTCCCTGCCACCTTCATCCTCCCCCTCTATCAATATCCCATCCCTCACCAGAGTGGTACATTTGCTACAATCAATGAATCTACATTGACATGTCATTTTCATTGAAAGGCATTGTTTACAATAGAGTTCACTTTTGGTGTTATGCATTGCATGGGTTTGGAGAAATGCATGATGATATATATCCACCATCACAGTATCACAGAGAGTAGTTTCACTGCACTCAAAATCTTCTGTGCCCTGCCTATTTGTCTCTTTTTCCCCTAACCCCTAGCAACCACTGGTCTTTTTACTGTCTCCGTAACTTTGCCTTTTCTAGAATGTTGTATATGTGGAATCATATAGTTAGTAGCCTTTTCAGATTGGTTTCTTTTACTTAGTAATACCCATTTAAGTTTCCTCTATGCCTTTTCATGGCTGATGGCTGACAGCTCATTTCTCTTTGGACTTTTTTTTTTATGTGAGATATACAAATTCATATAACACACATACACATATGTGAGATACAATGTTATGAAATAACTTAGAAGTCTAAGACTAATCAATATTGTTTCTAAGCTTCTGTGTAATGAGAAGAGGAGTCGGGGGTGAGGGCACCCAGGAGTCAGCTTAAGATTAGGCATTAATTACCCATGTGACTTTATTTCTGGAACAAACAAGGCATACACACCATAGTGGGCAGTAAGACTAGTTTTCCCAAATCCATTTTACTCCAGATAATTGGTGTAACCAGTCAGTACATAGCATCCCCCTGGCAGGTGTTATAGGCCTAGTGGTGAGCATATCCCAATTTTATCTAATCAGACTGAAGAGAGAGATTATATCTGTTTAATAAGGGGAATCTCTCTAGCTGTGTGGGCACAAAGCAGCATGTGTTCTCATTTGTTGCTGATGGCTATCTTGCAATTCTGAGAAGAATCACCCACATGATGAAGTCCATGCTGAGGACAGAAGATGAAAGAGAGAAAGGACTAAGATCATTGTTCACTGATTAGGCCACGTGTGGAGCTTATTCCACCTTAGGAACATTCATAAAGAAACATAATCAATTTATTGTCAAAGTCTCTTGGAGTCTAGATTTTGTCCTTCTCAGCTTACATTACCCTAATGGATACCAGGTATTCTTCTGCAGATCAAATGAGAGACTGTAAGTAAAGATGTTTTACAATATTAACACTGTACCCATTTAAGGATGTGTGTGTATGTGTGTGTATGCTGAGGAAAGTTGGGTGATGGTGAATTAGAGGATCTAGTTGGCAGATACGAAATACTAAATTAGCCACAAGTAGGTGTCTGTAAATACACATTTCTTCCTACATTGAACGCCATATGATAGAAGGGATACAGTTTTCTCCTGGTGAGATATTTTAAAATAGGATTTTGAAAACATTAATAATCAGGAACTGATCTTTCTAATAAAAAGCACAACCAAATGTTTATTGAAGCTTGTCACTGTCAAGCGCATTGTGTTCTGGTTTACAGGGAGTAAGAAATAACCATTATGAGAGAATTAACACAGCAAAATATAAATCTTGCAAGTAATTAGGCAGCTGTATATTTATCAGTACAGAACGTATTTTAATTTTTAATCAGGGCTTTTGTTCCAACTGACAAAATAATGGCTTGCTTGCAATCTTCTACTGAAACAGACTTCCCAAAATGGGATGCGGTGCATCAGTGGGCCCCTCTGTGTCTCATTTGCCATCACATGTGATGCATCATGCAATCCCCTCAGTGAGAGACCCCGAGGAAGTACTGTGCTGCTTTCAAATTGGCTGTATTTTTCCCATACCTGACTCATAAGGTAAATAAAAATGGTCTATTTGAGCAATGCATCCCCATTTACAGGGAAATGAAAGAGAACTGTTATTACAAATGTATTGGAAATATTATATGAGCAGCCAAAATAGTTTTTATGGGCCTCGAATGCAGATTAATTCTCCAGAGAAATCTCAAAATTGAAGAACTCCAATTTGGATTGTTGTTCTATATAGCTCATGGCAGAAATCTTCCTGCTTATCTCCAGCCTCATCATAAACTATATGTGTATAATTTAGATGCAAAGGATAATGGGATTTTAGAAACATACCTCTGTATCCCTAGCCATCATCTCCTAAAGCAAGATTATGTGCTAAAATGAGTAGATATGAAGGCGTCTGTGGGACATCTGATAAAACACCGGAGGAAGTTCCAGAATTTAATCAGAAAACTCACATCTGAATCCTGATTCTCCAGTTTACTAGCTATGTGGCTTGGAAGGAGATTTTAGCCCTCTGCTTTAGTTTTCTTATTGATAAAATGGGCATCATTCTACATGACCAATGATTTTGTTTGACTGCCATTGGGGATTTTCTGACATTTCACAAGAGAAAGAAAGAGCATTGTGTAGAGCAAACACTACCTAAATATTCTGACGTTGCCACTTACTAATTATGACATGTGGCAAGTTATTTAAACTTTAAAGGGATTCAATTTACTTATGTGCACATGCAAATCATGATGCCCATTTCACAGGGTTCTCATGAGGATTTTCCATAATCCAGGTAAAATTCCTTGGACATTTTAGAAACACAGTCATGTTTGTTGAGTGAATGAATATAGGAAGACCTTTCCACTCTTAAGAACTCACATAAACTCTGCTAATGAAAGTACAATAGACTCCATTTCAGGTTGATTTGGGAAGCTGGAAGGAGGTTTTTTCATAAAGAATTTTTTTGACAAATTTATTGAAGTATAATTTATATTCCATGCCATTACTCCATTTTAATCGAACAATTAAATGATTTTTAGTAAATTTACCAAGTTGTACAGTATGCACATGAATCAGTTTTAGAAGATTTCCTTCCCCCTATTAAGTCCCCTAATTCCCATCCCCAACTACATTTCAAGCATGCCCCTCCCCATCACAATGCTCTCCACATCCCTCAACTGTGGGCCTACCCTCCCAACCCCCGAATCCCTGGTGGACACCACCACCATTTGAGCACTGTAGTGTTAATCAGTCAGTACCAATTTGATGGCGAGTACATGTGAAGCCCATTCTTCCGGTCTTGTGTCACCTCACTTTGAATAACGGGCTCGAGCTGAATCCAGGATAATATAAACGGTGCTAGCTTACTGTCATTTCTTAAAATCGAGCAATATTCCATTGTAAACATATACAAAATTTTAATAATCCACTCATGAATTTGAAATAATATCTGGCCCATGATTAGGGGTTAAACCCATGAAAAACGATGGTTAGTAAAAGTCCCAAGAAAGAAAGGGGCAGGCTTCTCTAGAGAAGTCGTGAAAACCTGGGATGATGCTTTCTTTCCTTTATTGGGAGTCAGGCCCAGATGGGAGGAAGAGCAGTGCAATTTTGGGGGACCTAGATGCAATGTCTTTATTTCTCTTCACCCATATTTCCTCCTTTGTTAGATATAAATAATAACCATTGTCGTGAAAGCAGTTTGTGGACTATAAAGCGCTGTGCCACTAGTAATTATCTTTAGTGGAATATGACGAACTAATCTGAGCTAAGATGTCAATAAGAAGGGACAAGATCTCTGTGCCCCTGGAGATGCAGAGGAGTGTTAACAGGGAAACTGCTGACTACCAGCCATTGGACTAACTCCCTAGGGGTTGCACCAAAGTGCATGCTTCTGTCATTGTGTCATAAGCCATAGGATGATGGAAATTGTCATGCAATCTGGCACCTAGCACCATCAGTTATACGACACCATGTCAGTCATCTTGTCTTTTGGGGCTTCAATTTTCCACATCTATAAAAGGAGTAGGCTAGACTAGATTATCAATAGGATCCTGGCATGTTTTCCTATTGCATCTTTCCTATGGGATGTGTGTGATAGTGTGCACTGGGACCTTAATATCTTTTCAGAGCTGTTAATGGGCATACAGTCTTCAGACACTCAAAGGATTATCCTCCTTTGGGCGAGACCCCAGACAGGCTAATTTTGAGCTAAATTTTATTGTATAGTGAAATAATATCAGGAAAATTTTCCTTTTACAAGATTTATAACAAAGATCCCACTTTGTTGGGATGATTCTTCCTTGCCACCCCTGTGTGACCAGTGCACACTCAGACCTGGATTTTTAGAACCTGAACAATACTTGTCTACTTGTCTTAATCAGATCTTGAAAAGTAGAGCTGAGGAAGACAGTGCAGTGGTCACTGCCACAAACTGTGATGTCAGGGAAACATGGGTCCTAGTCCTTGGTTTGCTATTTTAGTGTCGATGTGGCCCTACTGTGCCTTGGTTTCTCGTCTATAAAATAAGCAAGATGCCTATATCTTGGGGAAATTTTGATGATTATGTATGACAATGGCAATAAAATTCTAAGCTTATTTGTTGGAACATAGTAAGTCTTCAAAAAGAATTTGTTTTATCTTCTGGTTCTCCATAGAAAATTAAGTCATTTCCTTGCTTTAAGAAGACAGATTCGGAAGATAGTTCTCATTTCCTTCTATGTCAGCTCGCATAATTGTCTGCTTTGCTTCTGGACCATCCTCTGTAGGAATGCTCCATCTCACTGAGCATAGTGGAGAACTCCAATTATGACAAACATGAGCAAATACACCACCCTATCATGTGATAGTACTTTATGCATCTTCATTAGCAGCTAATGTGTTAATTAAGTCAAGAGGAGCCATGAGGCAGGGAGTGATCATTTTTTCCCTCAGCAAAACAAATGCTAATTGAATAAGACTTACAGATCTATTTTTAATGAACTGTGCTGTGAAGCAGGGTATCAGTGGTTGTGGATACAAGATAGGGTATCAAGACCAAGGTAGGGGAATTAGAAGTTTTACCAAGGCCAGAGCAGTCAGGCGAGGTAGGGGACTTACGAAGTGAGAGGTTCAGGGAAAACTGTGGGTCTAGAGCAGGGGTTGGCAAGTTTTGTTTGTAATGGGCTGGATGATAAATATTTTAGGTTGTTGTACATTATGTGTCTCTGTCATACCAACTCAACTCTGCCATTGTGGCACAAAAGCAGACATATAAAATGTGCAAATGAAGGGGCATGGCCATATTCCAATAAAACTTTATTTAAGATCATTGTGACTCTTGGTCTAGAGCTGCATCCATAGAGTTTCAAATTACAGAGAACTGAGCAAGAAAGTTTGTTAAAACTGCAGTAAAACAGCTGTTGGACAGGCCCAAGCCCCTTGGGTATCAGATTGGCATGCTCTGCCTCACCCTGAAAATGAGGCCACACTTTACTTGAAGGCACTGGCTAACCCTTAAGCGTGGCCTGAGGCCATCAGGATTTGTAGTGGGACTTGAAGGAGAATGAAAATCGTTGATAGACAGGTTCTGGCTTTGGCAGGTCCTGACCTACTTTTTTCATATTATTTGTAAAATATTGTCTCTCAAAGCTACCAGTCTCCTCTCTTCTGCTGGTTTTGACGCACAGACTTTTTAAATGCCTTCCTCTATCTTCCTAGAGTCCTCCTGAGTGAATGTACTGAGCTTCTGCTAAAGCCCAATTTGCTCTACAAGGAGATTTTGTGCAAAGCAGGTGCACCTTGGGATTTCATAAAAGAAGTGTACTTACAAAAAAAAAAAAAAAAAAAAAAATAAGTGTACTTACCAAAGAGTAATGCTGAGCTCCCGACAAGATGGTCTCACCCAAAGTGAATGTTACAGGGCAGACTCTCTGGTACACATGCACACTGTTTATTCGTAAATGTCCTCTATTAATTAATCTCACTCTGGAAATGTGTGCTTCTCTTCCTTATTTGCATAAAACACCTGAAAACAGGCATCACTGAAGACAATGTCAAGTCTGGATAAATATAAGCTCCACCACATGCTGGCTAAATGACCTTGGACACATTTTCTAAAGTTTGCCTGATACGCATTTTTCAAATGTAATTTGATGATATCTCCCTGTCTAATGATGCAAGCATTTACCAGTTTTTAGAATGTATGAACATAATTGTATCAGGCAGGTTTAATTTGTATGTTCAAGTATGTATGTTTTAAACCATTTGGAAATACAGTTTAAATATTTCACAGTATCTTTTAAATACATTTGCATGCACATACCTATACACTGCAATTGAAGTTATAGAAAGTTAAAACATTGATATGTGGAACTTCTAATTTCAAGAACTTTGGGCAGGGACAGTGGGTACTGCAGAAAGAGTATCATATTTAGAGAAAAGATAAAAGATATGCCTTACAGGCCTGGATGCATCCAAATTAAGTACAAGGATGGAACATTGTCTAACATCTCTGAATCACTATTTTTTCACTTTTAAAAATGGGGATATTAATCCCTGCTTTTATCACAGGATTATTTTAAGAATCAACTGAAATAATGAAAAGCATTTTATAAAAAGTAAAGTGCTATGCAAATGTAAGTCTTGACTCACTTGCATCATTTTTCCCCCCTGCGGCATCCTGAAAACCTGCTCAATAATTCTGAGGATCTGCAGTTTGGAAACCACTAGCAAAAAATGTTAGCTTAAATAGTGAACTTTCAGAAACTTTCACTGACAGGTGAAATTTAGTAAATTTTCCTATATATGGCTAGAAGATCCATTTGAAAGTGTACTTTATTACAATTCAAAAAGTGTCCTCAAAGTTTAACAATTGGATTTTCACTAAATCCTGAAATAACAGATTCTTCCCGCACAGCACACAAACATATATCCACTAGTTTTCCTTGAATCTTTTAATGGGACAAAATGTAGGGTCGCTTAAACACCAGGAGTCTGCTGCTCCCCATTTACCCAGAGAGAGCAGGAACAATATCTCTGCCAGACTCACGGGGGGAAGAAAATTCCTTCTCAGCTTCTATGGAAGATCAGACAACTGGCCAATTTTACCAGAGCAGCCAAGCAGTTAGTTGAACTAATTGCTTCTCTGAAATGACTTTCTATGACTGAATGTACTAGATGTTTAAGTTCGCAGGGCTGACCTCACATTACTTGCTTGACCAGGTAACATCCAAAGCCACAGGCAATATAGTTTAAAACATAACGAAACAAAACAAAAACAATTAGAAAGTGGCTGTAGGAGACCTTTAATGCATTGACTTCTTCTCTTGTTCCAGTATTATTTTCCCTTATAGCGTCAAAATACTCTCTGGTTTGGAATATAGATCTTCGAAGAAGACTAAATCAAACCATTAAAGGAAGAAGAAATATCTCTTTCTTTGTCAAATCAATACAGGACTCCCATTATAGCCTCTGCTTACTTATTGTGAGAAAATATAAATGAAATGAAGAAAACAAAAATGCCAAACAATAAGAGGAAAAGTGGGCTATTTTTTTTCTATTGGTGTGATTTCGTGAGTAAATCTGTGTAAACAAGCATTCTTTCAAGGATACCCATTTGGCAAAATATCATTGAAGCTGACAGTAGATATAAGTTGAAAAATAATTTTGGGGAAAATAGCTGGAGAAGCACAGGAAAGCATCATCAGGACATGGGCAAGTTTATCTTTACACACATATCTTTGATTCCCGATTATATTTCCTACATTTCTATGTCCAGCCCAATTCTGTCCCCTGTATTCCAAATCCATAAATCCAATTGCCTTTTTTATATTTCCACATGGAAGTTTCAACAGCATATCCAAGTCCACGTGTTCAAAACTCATAATCTTCCCCCTAAGACTGGTCTTCTTTCAGACTTCCCTCTCAGTAACTGGCATCACCGTCTGTCAAGAAACAAATCAGAAACTGAGGGATGATTTTTGAAACTTCACTTTTCTCCACACATCACAGCTAATTCATTTCTTTTATTTTTCCTCTGTCAAGTGTTAATTGAGCACTTACTATGTACCACCATTTTCTAAGTGCTGGGAACACAGCAATGTAAAAAACCACTTCCTTTGTCACCATGGAGCATATATAGCGAAAGGAAGGAAACAATAATACACAACCAGATAATATTGTGAAAAATTCTGCAAAGGAAACTGCTCATGCTTTAGGGAATAACTGAATGTGGAATAGTTAAGGCTAATTTAGGAGCCATGGTAAAAGGAAGGCTTTGTTAGGAAGGTGACTTGTGAACAGAGAAGGTGCCAGCAAGAAGTGAAGAGCATTCCAGGCAAAGGAAACAGCAAGCACAATGGTTTAAAGGCAGGAAAAGCCTTGGTGTCTTCAAGGTTTAAAGGCAGGAAAAGCCTTGGTGACGTCAAGGAACACCAAAACAGACCACTGTTGCTGGAACCTCATGAGCAAGGGGAAAAGAGAAAGTAGCACAGGAAGCAAGAGCCAGACCATGTAGTGCATGATGGGTCAGTTAAGGAGTTTGGATAATGTTCTAAACGTGAAGCAAAGCTAATGAAGAGGCTGAACATGTAGAAAAACACTGTGAGGTTTATATTTTTTAACTATCACTCTTGACTCTACCTGGAAAATGGATTGGAAGGTACAGCGGCAAGAACTTCATTTAAGCATTTATTGATGCACCTTGGGTGAGAGATGATGGGGGCTTGGACTTGGGAAATTGTAGTTGAAGTGAAGAAAATAAACAGATTAAGGAAGTATTTTGGAGATAGAGAAAACCATAACTAGAAAATCTGTTGAATGTGGCAAAGGAGGAAAAAAGAGAAATCAAAGATGACCCCTAGGTTTTTGGCCTGAGTAGCTAGATAGAAGAGTGGCGTCATTTACCGATGTGGAAAAGGTACAGGTGGTGGTGACGACAAAGGCAGGGGGTGGTTGTGGTGGTGGTGGTGGATAGATCGGGCATGCTATGAGACATTGAAATAGAATGTATATAACATGAAGTTTGAAGAAGAGGTCAGGGCTGGAGACTACATTTGGAATAGGATGAGATCCTCTAGGAAAAGAGTTGGGCTGGAGAAGGCAATCTAGAATGAAAGACCCGATTCATTCCAACATGTAGAAGTCAGGTTTGGTGTCAACAAGTCCCATCGGTTTTAGCTCCTAAATATTTCTCTCCATTTCTACTGCTTCTGTAGTGTAGCATCCTGGTGCAAGCTATCATCCCCTCTTTTATGGACCACTACAGTTGCTTTCTTTCTCTTTTTTTTTACTTAAAGCAACAAAATTTATTATCTTTTGGTTCTGGAAGTCAGAAAGTCTGAAATGGGTCTAATGGGGTGAAAGTCAAGGTGTGGACAGAACTGAGTTCTGGGGGACTAGAAGAAATCTATTTTCTTCTAGAGGCTATTTGAGTTCTTTGCCTTTTGGCACCACGTCACTCTGACCTCGCTCTGTCATGACATCCGTCTCTGACTCTGACACTCCTGCCTCACTCTTTTACTTTTTTTTTTTTTGTCACAGCTTCTTAACTGGTTATCCTGTACTTCTAGTTTACTCTGCACACTACAGACAGTGTCATCTCAAATGTTTAGCTTATCATGTCATACTCTTACTTTGATCCCTGTCATGTCATCTGACTGCCTTTAGAGCAATGACTGAAGAAGCCCTTGCCTATGACTCTACAGCTCTGCATAGTCCTCTCCATCTTCGCATTACTACTATCCATTTCTTGGTTTTGGGGCTCTAATTATCCTGGCATTTTGTCAATTTCTTTTCCTCCTATACACCATATTCTCCCCAGCCACAATTCCTGGGTATATTTGCTTTCTTCTGCATGGAAAATTACTTCCCTTCTTTTGTATCAAACAGTTAATTCCAACCTATCCTTTGGATTTCAGCTAAAATATCACTTCCACCAGAAAACCTTCCTAAACCTCCATATTACATTAATGTATCATTTGCAAGTGACAGAAAACCCAACACAAAATGGCTTGAGAAAAGGGAAATTTGTTGGCTGATGTAATCTTAAATCCAGGGGTAGTAGGTGTCAGGAGTGGCTTGGTCAAAGACTGCATTTATTTCCTTGGAACCAAGTCTCTCTCTGTCCTTTGGTTGTGTTATCCTTAATGCTGGCTCTTCCTAAAACAGTTTTTTCTTCCACATCACAAGATGGCAATGATGATTTTAGTCATAATTTAATATTTCCTCCTATACATGTAGGCAATAAACCACAGTAGCCTTAGCAGTGCCTATGACTTTGCCACCAGTAATGGATATTTTCATATCTACTATAGTTATTGCAATCTTGAGATATTGCTTATGTTCAGTATTTTTTCAAAATTAGTTTTCTGTGACCTTACACTAGATCTTATTTTTGACTGATTACATATATTTATCACAAATTTCTTTAATTTTTTTATAACTGTAATCAAATATAATTAATTTTCTTATAATACTGTGCATTTTACTTAATGAATTTAAAAACTTTATTCTGAGAAGAGACCCAAAGCCACACTAGCCTGCCAAAGGTGGCCATGATATAAATAATATAAAGAAGTGTGTTTTATCAAATTTATCATAATTTTGAAATTTTGTATAAATATGTATGACTACTTGATTAATATCTATTAATTTCTACTTCCCCCGGTAGACTGGTAGATTTATAAGATCAAGGATCATGTCTGTTTCTGATCACCACTGTAGTGCCATAAGTGTTCAGTGAAAATTTGCTAAATCAATGTTTAATAAAATGAGTCCTGAGCAAATATGGGACAGTGAGTACTAACACAGGATGAATAGTGAGACAAATTTTCTTGGAAGATGTGGGTTTTGAACTATGTCATTAAAAATTATGAACCAAATGTTCAGGCCTTGATGTTTTCTGAGTATAAAAAAAAATCCATTTCTTTAATATACAGGTTGACATGATTTCAGTCCTACATCCTGTTTGCTAGTAATAATTCCAACATTTTTAGAGAGACACTTACACAGCTGTTCCCAAGATATTTCATTTTATTTATTTGTGAATATTTCTTGCTGTTTCTGCTGCTGTCTATTCACCTGGCCATTAGGCTGAGTGCTACCATCTGGCTGCTACTCAAGGAGTGCTAGTGGCACCAACAGCCATTCAGCAGCCTTGGCAGTAATGCAGGACAGTGTCTGACTTAGTGCTTGATCTGGACACCTCCACTTTCCTACCTGCTGCCATTCATAATGCTCTCTGCCAAAATTCCCAAATAAAATTGTTGCATAAAATACATAAAGGGTGTTCCTCAGTTTTATGCTCAGGAAGGATATCTGGTAGAGCTCTGAGTGTTATAATTATTTGATGATATTGCTTTTCATATTAACAACTAACAGACATTTTACCTAAGTGTGCTCAGGCATGGGTGGTTTGCTCAAGGGAGTTTTTCATCTGTAGTTCCCCATTACTAGAGATATCATTCAATTAATATGGAACTCCAACATTCTTGTATTGCAAAACTATATTGCTACAGAACTATTGGCCCTAATGAGCAAAGAAGAGGTGAATAAATGTACCACATATACAGTAGATAAATTTATATGCATTAAATTGGGGGGGGGAACCCCGCAATTGTCCATCCATTCAATAACCCATCTTTCCATTTCCATAGGATTCCATCTGTGTTTATTTATGAATATCAATGCATATATTGAACTTTTATTTTGTCACTTTTTATTTTGTGGGATATAAAGATGCAAAGGAAAGTTTGGAAGGTTTCAGCTTATTTAAATGGATTGGACTAGTACACTGTAATACAAGGTAACATTCGAAAAAAGTAATATGACTGGTTCATTAATAAGTGTGTTCAGATTTTAGATGATCAAGAAACCATATCTGTTGGGTTAATTAGAGAAAACATGATAGAAAAGGGCTGAGGAAGCTGAAAGGGCCAAGGACCAAATTTCAAATAATGGGTTGGTTTTGTATCCATTACCACTTGCACAAATAGGACCACGACCACCTGCTCATTCAACTAAGGATAAAACCAGATAATTAATCTTGACTTTTATGCTTAGTTTCAGGTAACAGAACCTCAAATGATGAGCTTAAAGGAGATGAAAGTTTATTTTTTTCATATGGAAAAATGTTCTGAGATAGAAGATCAAGCATTGTTATGTGGCTCCACAAAGATGTCAGTTTCAATTTACTGCTCTAATACATTGTTGGGCTCCAACCAACACATCTGCATTCTAACCAGCAGTATGGAAAAGAGAGCAATGACAAAAGGCACAAAGAACACATACTAGCTTTCTTTTGAAAGAGTCTTTAAGAAGCTGTAACACAAAATTTCTACTTACATTTCAATGGCCAGAACATTAACGTAACCACATCAGTTTCAAAGGAAATTGAAAATTGAGAAATATGTTCTTCAATCTTCTGCCATACACAGAGCTAAAAATTTAGAGTTTTTGTTATTAAGAACAAAAACAAAATCCAGAAAGATAGTGTCTAGCTCATAGTATCTATTAAATTAAAGTTTTTTTTTCTTTCTGATTCTCTCCTGTGTTTCCTAAATCATGTTTTCTTCGGTCACATGGATTCTAGTATTATTTTGCATAACATTTGTCATGATTCTAGATGTCCACATTCTTTGTTAGATTGATGTTATATTAGTTTGTGTCTTTACAATGCAACTAAATAGTTAAATAATTATTAGAATAGACTGAAATTTGGCTTGGAGTAGGTATTTCATACTTCACACACCATAAGAAGAAACCCAATAATTCAGTTATAGGGATAGATATAAAAACTCCAAATAGCAGTGTAGGGAAGAGAGATCAGCAGTAAGCCTGACTGTAGCCCAATTTGTTTAAGTTTGATTCACTTAGGGCACCATCAGATTCCTGTTCAAACTACTCCCACTACCTCCTCACACTGCTACACTTTACCTGTTGTTCTGCTACTGAATCCTGGGAGATGTCACTTATTCCCTCTACTTAAACATGCTTTTTTCTTTATTTCAAGAACACTGAGTAAATAAAAGATGGCGAACTACAATTGGATTCTAGATAGATCAAGTCTTGAACACAGGTCCAAGACTACGTGTGTAGAGTTTCAGAAACAGTAGTATGGAGGACTTGACAATATCAACTCTTTGTGGGACTTTCTCTTTCTGGGTCAAAGCCAGGCTTACAAAGCTGTCAGCAATTGGATTCTAGATGAATCAAACCTCAAACTTTCTTTTTTGGGGGGGCACCTATAAGACATTTTGAATGATGGGCACATGCACAGCATATTCCCAACGTGCATTGTGGTCATGTTCAGTTTTTGGTACACTAGTTCCAGTTTTGTTTCTTCTCTTTCCTTTCAAGAAAACACCCTATAAATTAAATAGATGAGAATGACATTGCTCTATGGCTACCCTTATATTTGCTTCAATTGTTACAAAAGGAAATAATAAGTTAAGTGCTTTATATGTGTTTAATTATAAATTATTGATAGCCTACTTCAGTTTGAGTTTGCAAACTAATCTCCTACTGCATGAACTACAGATTATATAGCACAAGTTTTTAGTCTGTTCATTTAGTTTGAAATGTCCTGTTCAAAGCAGGACATTTACCTATTACTACAAAATAAGGATCTATAGGAAGATCACCGATTTGAGTTGTGAATATATTTTTCATATATTTTTCTATTGATTTTGTGAATTGAACCTTTACTATTCAAGAAATAATCATGTTTGCAGAGAAAATGTTGTAACTCATTTAATTGAACAAAATGGTGGAGGTTTATGATCATCATTTGTGGGGTCATGGTTAATTCAAGGTAAAGATGAAAAACTTTATTAACTACATGCTGTGCACCATTGTCATCATTTTTATTCTAGGCTGTGAGCAGATGATTCGTGATTTCCGAGCAATATGTAAATGTATGAACAGAGTTTACTGTGGTGATAAAATAAAACTTACAACACAGTTTATCTGAGTTTTTATGGAACACATAATCCTTATTGTGTTGCACAATAAACAGGCATAAATTATAAACTGTGGAATTTAATGTTCATGGTTAAAATTACTTTTACACAGACAAATAATATTTTTAGTTTTCTTGTATTTTGAATCAGCATCAATAACATTTGGCAATCCGGAAATGGATTCAGAATGGGATATTTACCACTACTTAAAAGGAGAATATATTATTCTCTAAATTCACCATACTTTCAGAAGGAAGAAGAGGAGAAGGGCTTTTAACATTCTAGAGGTGGAAGCAAGTTGCTTAGAATTTTAGTTGGTAGAAAATTCATAGGGGAGTGAATGTGAAGATTGAGTGTGTCTATTAGAATGTGAAATTAAAAAATAAAACTATAATAATTGCGTTCTTTACTGTGCCTGCTACATGTCTAAGGCAGGACGATTTGATAAACCAGCTTGCTCCCTGCTTGTAAGGTCTGAGCAAGACTGGAAAGGAGAAACTCAGCATAGCGGATGAGCCTTTTCATAGTAAAATATTTGCTGACCCCTCCCTGTGACAGGGGTTCAGCTATGTGACTTGCTTAGTCCAGATAAGTGTGGGGGAAGTGATGTTTGCCACATCAGAATAGCATAAGCTTGAGGAGCAATTGCGAGACTTCACCATGTTCTCTCTTCCTTTGGTCTGAGGACCAGCATGTTCCAGATATGCTTCCTGGGTTGGTCCCAGCATGAGGAAAACATAGAGAGGAGCCACAGACAACCTGCACTTGGCTGGTGGCATGAGCAAGAAGAAAGCTTTTGTTAGAGAAACCACTGAGCCTCTGGGGATGTTGGCTCCTACAGAATAACTGAACCTAACCTGAGAGACACACCGGCTCAAAATGTCTTGTGTGTTCTATATTGATACGGGTCTACAAATGCAGAAGCAAGAAAATTGTCTAAACATGGAGGATTTAGGATATATAATAGTAAAGCTAAGAGTCCATGATTAAGCACTGCAAATACAAGTGCATAAACAGAGAAAACATCACCATACAAGTAGCAATACTAAAATACCAGTCAAATTGTAAAACAACACAATTTATATATAAAATGTGTTTGACTTTTACAGAGTCACCTTTTCATTTGATGAACATTTAGAAGACACCTCCAATTGTGGCACTATAGACAATCTTTTGAGCAGTATTGTCTCATCTGTACTCAGGGAAATTGATCCCTATGGAATAAAGACCCCTTGGAAGGGTATGGCAAGGTAGCTGTGGTCCTCAAAGTTTGGGTAAAGCTGAACACTGTATCCACTTATTAGCAATTCATAAGACATTTTAGGAAAGTAAAGGTTTGAAAAGTTCTATACAAGATACCTGTTTTACTTATTTTTTCCCCCAGTATTTCTGAACTTTATTTGAACACAGTGTGGGAAATATTGTCTTAAGATATTCCAAGATTAGTAAGATGTGGTCCATTCCACCTCCCTCCCACCATATCCAATGGAGGATAAAAAAATATTTACAAATTCTGCAAGGGGATACATGAGTAGGGGTGGGCAGAAGAGAGGAAGAGATGCTCAATGTGCAAATAGCCAGTCTCAAAATTCCAACTCAGAGCATTAGTGCTATGTAGCAGGAAGTGGACACTTACAAATCCTGATCCAGTGGCAAGGACATTCCTATAATACATCACATCTGAACTACAATTGCCTCCTAATTGCTTTGTCATTTTCATTTGTTGAATCTCTTCCATTTATTCTGCCTGTGCCTCTGCACTATTTAATCTTTCAAAGACCATTGCTTGATTTTCTTCTCAAAATCTTCTATGGTTTTGCATTCCCTTCAGAATGACAACCATGTAATTGATTAACTTCTAAGAAGTTTGTATTATCATGGTACAGATCAATCACTTAGGTGACTTTTATTACATTGTCATTGAATTCTTTTAACTATTCATTCATTTAATAAGCATTAGCCAAATGTCCTCTTTGTATTTAGTATGATGCTAAGCAGTGGGTTTTGGAGTAGAAAGAACTTGGAGGTTGATGTTAAGACCTCTGCACTCATATTTAGTCTTTTACTCTCTAGAGAAATAGTGACAAAATCTGAAAAATGCAAATAAGAATACATGTATCTCAATATCTTGCAGATTTGACAAGATCAGTGTAGATGGACAAACTTCACTGGATGCTTACGTCAAAGTAGATAGTCAAATAATGATCTTTGACTCCGAATCTAAATCTAAGTAAGATAGAACATACAAAGTGGTGGATTCAGTCATTGGAACTTAAGAAATTTAAAGGCAGGCGGGGTGCGGTGGCTCACACCTGTAATCCTAGCACTCTGGGAGGCCGAGGTGGGTGGATAGCTCAAGGTCGGGAGTTCAAGACCAGCCTGAGCAAGAGTGAGACCCCATCTCTACTATAAATAGGAAGAAATTAATTGGCCAACTAAAAATATATGTAAAAAATTAGCTGGGCATGGTGGTGCATGCCTGTAGTCCCAGCTACTCGGGAGGCTGAGGCAGAAGGATTGCTTGAGCCCAGGAGTTTGAGGTTGCTGTGAGCTAGGCTGATGTCACGGCCCTCTACAGCCTGGGCAACAGAGTGAGACTCTGTCTCAAAAAAAAAAAAATTTCCCTGCATTTTTAGTGGGTTTTGGGGGGCTTAGCTTTAATAGTTAGATTCCTACATTTAATCCACCATCTATTCTAGACCTCCTTGGGATCTAACTTTTTAATATTTAGTTTTCTTACTGTTATATGTTGACCAGGATTCCTGATCCCATTCATTTTTCAAGAAAACCACCATTACTACCACCGCCACCAACACAGCAACAAACTTACCTAACCATCTTTCCTTATGTGAGAATTAATTGTAGACAAGAAGATATGTTGTTTCATGTCAATGATTCAACAATTATGAATTGAGCATCTGTTGTATGCCAGGCACTGTTTTGAGTGTTTAATATGCAAAAATGAATAATGCTTAATACCTATTCTCATGGAAATTACAGTTTAGCAGGTGTAACAGTGAGGTACATGAGAATTATATATGTGATATCAGGATTAATAACAAAGTTCAAATATAGCCCAGATGAAGGCTTCATTAACCCTGTTCGGGGAAGTCTTCTTGGAGGGATTGATACTGAGACAGGAAATGAAGGATGGTGCCTTGCTATTAGATAGAACATATATGATTGAGCTGCATTATGAAAGATAAACCCTTTACACTCCTGATTTTGGCCTTCAAGCTCTTTTAGATGTTAGAATCTCAGATATGAAACAGAAGGAATAAATAAGTAGATATCTCTGACCATATTAATTCAAGATGACAGAATTTCACAATAGCTATCTTCACAACCATAACTCACAGAAGCAGAGGAGAAGAAATACAATGATGTCTGCTTCTTCTGTCGTCATTGGGATGTTGCAGTGTTTAATGTGATGACATACATAAAAATGCTTTGTAAGAGTATGATATAGGCCGAGCGCGGTGGCTCATGCCTGTAATCCTAGCACTCTGGGAGGCCGAGGTGGGAGGATTGCTCAAGGTCAGGAGTTCGAAACCAGCCTGAGCAAGAGCGAGACCCCCGTCTCTACTAAAAAATAGAAATTAGTCAGACAATGATAAATATACAGAAAAAAAATTAGCCGGGCATGGTGGTGCATGCCTGTAGTCCCAGCTACTCAGGAGGCTGAGGCAGGAGGATCACTTGAGCCCAGGAGTTTTAGGTTGCTGTGAGCTAGGCTGATGCCACAGCACTGTAGCTGGGGCAACAGAGTGAGACTCTGTCTCAAAAAATAAAAAAAAAAAGAGTGAACATATTTTACTATCAATTCAGAAACAAAAGCTGATATTTTGTGACATAAGTTCATTCAGCAAGTACTGAGCACCTGGTGTGTACTGGGAACTCTGCAGGTGTTGGAGATATAGTAATGAACAAAACAGAAGGTGGAGGACACAGTTCAAACAAGTGTCAAGAGCATAATAACAGGAGAAATATGGGTGGCGACAGGAGTATATAACAGGTGGAGCTAACCTAGTTTTGGACTTCTGGGAAGAGCTTCCTGAAGAAGTTACACTTAAACCGAGGATAAGAAATGGTGTGCAGAGTGAGCAACATAGTGAGACCCCATCTCTACAAAAAATAGAAAAATTAGCCAGGTGTGGTGGTGCATGCCTGTAGTCCCAGCTACTCAGGAGGCTGAGGCAGGAGGATCCTTTGAGCCCAGGAGTTCGAGGCTGCAGTGAGCTATGATTGGGCCACAGTGCTCCAAGTCTGGGTGATAGAGTGAGACCCTGTCTCAAAAAAAAAAAAAAAAAAAAGAGAGAGAAAAAAACCACACAGACACAGAAGAAAGATATGAAGTTAGGTGAGTTGGGAGTGAGGGGAAGGAGTTTTGGACGGAGGACACAGCACATGCGAATGTCCTGAAGTGGTCTGGAGTAAGGTCCACTCTTGAAAACCTGCATGTCTTGGGCCTCAAGTATGAGGTAGAGAGTGACAGAAGATAAGCCTGGAGCGATAAGAAGCTGTCAGTTGATAAATCTGTAAGAATTCGTGTTAGGGAATTTAGATTTTATCCCAATAATAATGTATATTGAAGAGTTTTATGCAGGGGAGTGGCATGTATATATTTATATGTTAAAAGCAGATCACCATGTTCATATAATTAGAATATTATAAGTTTTCAGATTCTTAGGAAAATAATGCATCTGAGAAATGGTTCTCAATGGCTCCTCACAAAAAAAGAGGCACTCAGGGCCCCGTTAGACGTAGCCCGGTCAGGGGGCGCCTCCTCACGGGAGAACACCGTGGACCTGCACATTTCCAACAGCCCCTCACCTCCAACCAGTACAAGGCCTACCTACAGGACCTGGTCAAGGACATGGATTTCTAGGTCCCTGGGGTGGCCTGATCCCTTGCTCCTCATGGGTGCAGGCCCCTAACACTCGTCCTTGACCAATAAACTGGTTCCCGCTGGGGTCAAAACAAAAACAAAAAAAGAGGCAGCGAGTATACTCACTATACTTATGACATATTTATACAAAAATTGAACCTAAATCAGTTCATGCCTCCAGGTCTAACTGTGAGTTTACAGAAAATGCAGGAAGACAGAAAACAAGATCAGTGACACCACGGAGATGCAATCAGGGTCGTTTAGGGATGAATGAATATATAGTGTTAGCAACATGTCTAGTTGTGTGATTTTCACCAATAGTGCTTAGCAGTCTAAGTATGGTAAAAACAGAAATATTTGGCATTTAAAAGCAAAACAAAAAAAATGTGAAGGGTCCAAAGCAAATTTTATTTACCTAAGTTATAATTTCTCTTTATCTCCCAAGGACTTTATCAGTAAAATCAAGGTGATATATTCAAAGAACTTTGAGATCTTTGAAAGGAAAGTCCTTATTAAATACAAAGTGATTCTACCATGATTATCACATGAAATTAAGCTGTTTGAGATGTTTTCTATGTTGCTTTCTTGTTTGACTCTTGCATTACATGCCATCAATTTGTCTTTGATCCATCTCTCCATGATTAACTTAGGTATGATTTTCCTGAGGCATGATATTATCCTGTCAGTTTAAGAAACTTCAGAGTAAATCAAAACCTGATGATGTCTATGATCACAAAATAACAAACGTGTCAAAATAGAAATGTCATTTTTGTCTTAATTTAATAGCGACTTGTATCTCCTATCAAAATCCACTCAAAAAATTTCCAAATATCAACTATGTGATAGTTGGGAAGTGAATTTCATTCAAAAGTTAAACGTGTATTTGAATGAACATTTATTCTATATTTTAACAGTCATTATCTTGAACCTAACACTGTTGTTAGATCTTAGAGATTTAAAGATGGATAAGACAAATTCCTTTTGTGTCTTCAAAGAGTTCATGGATTTGAAGCAGGAGTAAAGATAGGGGTGGAGGGTCAACTGATGAAGAGTTTTATGTCCCAGGATAATGGAATTTGGATTTAAACATGTGGGCAAATTGAAACCACCAAAGAATTTTGGTTAGGGAAGTGACATGATGACATTTGTGTTAAAGTCACATGTTAAAGCAAGGGACTAGAGGAGACTAAGTTATAAGAGAGGGAATTCACATTTCTTGAGTGTCTACTATGTGTAAGGCATAGTATTAATATTAAGTGTTTTATAGTCACAGTCTCACTTAATCAGTATAATAATACTTAATGAAAAACAGTATCATGTCCATTTTATAGCTGAGAAAAATAAGGTTTAGAGAAGTTAATTTCCCTAAGGTCACAATTCTAATAAAGTATACCATTGGCATCTGAACACAGATGAGTCCAAGGTCCACTCTTTTCTTCTAGGCTATGCTGTCAATTAGGAGGCACTGTATCAGTCTAGAAGAGAAACATGATGAAGGCCTGAACCAAGACAGTGGCAGTGCAATGAAAAGAAAGGGAAAAGGTGAGAAATATTCAGGGAATAGACAAGCAAGACTTGGTTATTGTGTAAATTTGGAGGGAGGAGAGCGAGGGATAGTGAGGAATCGAGAACATCTCTCATATTTTCATTTGCCTAAATGAGTGGGTGGATGATGGTGCTATTAAATAAAATTGGCTGAGAGAAAAAAAAGTAAATGGAAACAGTGAAGTTGACAAAATGAGAATAATTGATGGAATAAAGTGATAGAGGAGGGGTGGGAAAACAGGACAGGTGGAAGGATTACCTCAGTTGTTTTCTCTACAATGGGAGGACAGGCTAAGGCTATATGTAGATGTAGATGAATTATAAAAGTTGGGGGAAAAATAATGTTGAGAGATTTTAGACTCAGTGGCCTCTATGTCTGAAAAAAGAAGTGAAGGCAGGAGGTAAGGGAGGGGAAGTGAGTTTGAAAAGAATAGCATTAAAGGTTTTAATTAGCCACTGAGAGTAATGATGGAAGAGGGAACTGATCACCATTTTCTAGTAAAATTACAGAGCAGTTTCATTTATTTTTTTATTTATTTTTGCTCACTATTATAGGATACCCCTACTGAAACTTGTTCTCAAGTTTAACACTTAATAATTTTTTTATTTTTAAAAATAAAGTTATCATAAATCATAAATGAGATAATTGATATCATTGATCATCCATAGGGTCAATATTCTTTTTTGCAAAGTAGTGGGAGCAAAGTATACTCTTACCAAAACCATGCAAGTTCTTCTTTGAACCCTTCTTGTCTGGTTCTGATACAAATGCTATATTGGCCTTGTGAAATGAATTAGGAGTGTTTTGCTTTTAGTATTTTATGGAAGGGTTTGGGTAAGATTGAAATAATCTGTTTAATGAATTTCTCTGGAAACCTGTTAGAAACCTGGTGTTTTCTTCACTGAAAGTTTTTTTTGTTTGTTTTGTTTTTACTATCAACTAGATTTATTTAATAGCTAGAGGATTATTCAGGTTTAGTTTTCAAATCTAATATCAAAAAGTTGTACATACTATCCCCTTATTATCTGTTTAATATTTACATCTATAGTTATTCCCTTTTCTGCCTAATATTGCTTAAATGTGCCCTTTCTCTCTG
>CAUYRT010092425.1:0-25322 GCA_963574885.1 Lepilemur ruficaudatus | reverse complement strand
TCCTCTTAATAAAAGATGAGTGCCTTGCAGATGAGATAGTTTGAGTCATGCATCTTCTCTGCATTCATTGCCTTCCTAATTCCTGACTCCTTCACGGAGAGTTCTTATCTCCAATCAGGGAAACACACATATCTGTATTATGTCATGATGCCTTCTAAACAGCTCCATGCAGCTCTGTACTTGCTAAGTTGGTTGAAGCAGGCTCGGGTATCTCTTTTCACCTGGCAACAGCAGAGTTCAGGATTTACTTCCATGTCTCCAAAACATACCTGGCACAATTGGCAGTTTTAGACGTTATAGGTCTGAACCCTTGCAGAAAGAGGTGGAAAAGAACAATATTTTTCTGGAATTAATAATATCTCAGGTGTCTACATCCTATATATCCCCTAAAAAAAAATCACTCCATTGGACTTTCCACGTGCAGAGCTATCTCCGCAATAGTCTCTAGATCTGAACTAGTTTACATTTAATTCATGAAATATGTACAGTTATGTCAAAATATTATCTGTTATTAACTAGAAATGTTTTTGGATATCTGAACTGAGACTATTAGAGGAACATGAGAGTAAAAGTTTACTTATTATAAGCTTAGCTTTAAGAAAATCACAAGGAATTACTTATGGATATGTAGCTGCAATAGAAAGGAACAATGATAATATTAAAACTGAAACTGCTTAAGGTCCTTTTTTTCCAAGACCTGAAAAGAATCACCTATAATTGGTCTCCTCTCTGTGTAGAAGAGTGAGGCCTTTGTTAAGGCATGTGTTGCAGGTAGAGCTCAGAGCAAAGCCTGAAAGTTGTAATTCCAAACCATGCAACCACTGTGGTATGACCTCCCTGGGGACTCGAGAGTGGAGCTATCACTACTGAACTCTAGCAATTCTTCCACAGAATGATTTGGAAAACAGATGCTTTGAAGAGCAAAGACTAAGTTTCTTTAAACATAGCAGTTTTACTAAAAAGGCATCCGTGGTTGTCACTAATGAAGGTTTTATCTATTTGAATAGGTAGTGTAAGGAGAAGGGAAAACACAGAGCTGTGAGTCAGTCATACCTATGTAGACACCCATCTCCTTAAGGGTTTAGAAAGATGTGTAATGTACAGGCAGCCTATGTGTGACAAAGAGAATAAGTTCATTAGCAAATCAATTCCTCAAATCCTTGTAAAGCATTTATGATAGCCATTAAACTCTCCAGTGTTTTTATATGAGGATATCTACCTTTGATCCTTGCTCAAAGTTTCAGCAATTAATGGGTAATATCAGGGGTCCAATCTCCTGTCTCTCTTTCAGTGACCCTTCTAGCCTCAGTACCATTCTATTTACATATTTACAAAGAGATAGCAAACATTTTAAGATGCAAATCAAATTCTTTAGGATTTGGAAGTGTAAGCAAGTCCAAGAGAGAACTGGAGAATTTGGAGGATAGCTTTGCTCCTTTGGAATTTCTCACCTTTGGTCTGATAAACCAATAAAAAAAAAAGGTTTGTCTCTCTTCCCTTAAAAACATGACATCTGATGAGTCTTATGCCTGTCATAAAGTAGTGTGCTTGTGAGATGGAATTGACGACAGAAATTATTCAGTGTGTCACTGGGTAAAAGAGAAGTAAGCAAAGGACACAAGTTAAATACTCAGTAAATTGAGATAAATTTTTGATAACTTTATTAAAAATTTGTGTGCTAACAAAATTTAAGTAGAGAGTCTATATAAATAATTCTTGTGGGTATTTTAAAAATATTATTCCACACATTTAGATTTGAGGAAATTATATTTTCTTCCTTCCTTGCCTGCCTTTTTCCTTCTTCTGTGTGTAACGAATACTTTAAGTTCTAAATATAACAGAAAGATCCAACCTCATATTTAACTTCAATAACAATTTTAATAAAAAACATTTTTAAATGTCACATTGTATCTTAATTTAGTACATTTACTGGAAACAGGTTTTGGATGTAGTATTTCATATTCTAAAAGCCTCAAAGCTTGCTGAGGAGTATACAAGAGAATACAACAGCCTCCCCTGTAAATGAGAAGCCAGGAAAAACAATGTGAATGCTACTACAGTGATGACTGCATGGGTTTTGTATTAAGTATTGGCCTGCTCTAGATGGAGTCTCTCTTAGTCTGCAGAGCATACCTCATCTGGTTGATATATGTTGATTTACATTTCTCTAGCATGTAAGTTGCTGTAGCTTTCTTACCTTCTGTCCATCCTTAGCACGTATTTCATATTGCCTATAAAGGGTTGTGTCAGGAAAAGATAATTTTTAAAGACATTTAAATTAAGGTGAACTTACACACAGCAAAATACACAAATCTTAAGTGTACCACTGTATGAGTTGTTAGAGCTGTGTCACCGTTACCCGTCTGTGGATATGTTCTATACCATCAAGGTATAGAACATACCCATAACCCCCCGGATCCCTCTCCAGCCTCCTCACAGTCAACACTTCTAGAAGATAACTACTCTTCTGATCTCTGCTATCATAAAGGGTTGTTTTTTCTTAACCTACATTTGAATTTTATTCACATGGAAACATACAGTCTCTGTTCGTTTGTGTCTAGTATTTGCTTAGCAGTATGTGTGTTGTGTATTCTTTGAGTTACCTCTTGCCAGTTTTTTAAATATAACTAAGCTTTAATAGACTATTCTAATTTTTCTGAAAGTGTCAAGTATGAGTCACAAAACCAATCTATACAGAAACACTGTGCATTTGGCTGTGAGATTAAAGTGTTGAATAACTTCATTTAGTAATGGTTAATATAATGAAAAACTGTTTCAGACCCTCACATTCAATTATCTACCACTTCCCCATCCCAGCATTACGAAAGAAGCACACCTAAGCACCAAATATGTTGAGATTCTGGAAAGAACACTTACGACATCAGCCTGACACAGGTCGAATCCTTCTCAATTAGCTCAAATTCTCAATTAGCTCAAAATATTTTGGTCATGAATTTACATAAAAATTCAAACAGCTTGAGTGACTGAAGTTATTTCAAAGACTACCAAAAATATTGCTTGACTTTTCTTTAGATTGACCTGTAATATACTGTAAACTGTAATATCAAAACAACTTCCTGAACAATGTTAACAAATATTTACCAAATTGAGCAGGAGAAGAAATTACTTTTCTAAAGAAAGAGCATAAAATTATGGCTGGGTATTTAGCAGATTAGAAAGACGGAAGGAATCAGAATTAAAATACATATTGTACTCTTCGAGAAAGCATCTTCTCAGAGAGTTGAAATACAGTGGGCCATAGTCATGAGATGAGGTGAGCTGAAATGCATTGGTGAATAAAGAATTGCATTGATGGGGAAGAGTTGTAGGTGATGGTCAGAACACTTACTATTTCTTAAAATCAATTTCCATTTTTGAAAAAATCCTTAGAAAAAGTAAAATACACTTAAAATGGATATTCAGTAGAGAAGACAGAAATTGGTATTGAATTGGAGGGTGTCAATAAATTTACAGACAGAATTTTTCTATGGAAAGATTTACCTTATAATAGTGTTTAAAAAGACTACATTAGAAAAGGAGACTAGTTTGAATAGCAAAAAAGTCTTAATTACTTAACAATTGGTAGCACATGGCACCACCTAATCAGGATGGGTGCTGGTGGCCATAGCTAGAGCAGAGTTCCTCAGGTCCCCTGCTCTGCCAGGCAATAACCCTTGAGTTATTCAGGGAGGTATCTGGTAAGCCCTGAAGAAGGAACAGCCTTGGAAAAGTGCAGGGGAATTTGGGGGCTTCAGGTAGCCAGAATGGAAGTATTGAAATGTTTTAACAGCCATTTTGGTCGTATCTGTGCACAGCTGTTGAATTTCAGCTCTACCTGAATTTCACTGTTTACAATTTCCTTGCTGGTATTCTCCTTTAGTCATTAAATAAAGAGGAACCTTTCAAGAGGAAACATTCATTTGCTTCTAAACACTAAAGTCCTGAAACAAGTTTATTTATTTAGATTGAATAAAACCATCCTCTTTAACCATGTGTATTTTTAAGCTTATCTTTTTTTCTCTGTAGTACAAAGAGAAACTTTAACTTAGAAACATCAGTATTTTTATTACAAAATGTTACTATAACTAATGCTTTTGTTTTTTTTTTTTAAAGAAGACAAACTTGAATTTATTTAATGGGCAAAAGATTTTAACAACTTTTTTTATCTTTTCTAAAATTGCATTTTTTAAAATTTCAAAAAATTAAGGAGGAACAGGCGTTTTAGTTGCAGGGATGTCTCCTGTAATGCTTAAGTAAGGGATTTTGGTGTGTCCATCACCAGAATAGTGTTCATTGTGCCCAGTAGGTAAGTTTTTATCCCCTACCACCCTCCCCCTTCTAGATTTCTCATGTCTTTTATATTGCTTTGTGTCCCTGTGTTCCCATCTACTAGCTCCTACTTATTAGTGAGAACTTACGGTGTTTGGTTTGGTTTTCCATTTCTGAGATACTTCACTTGGGATAACGTTCCATCCAAGTTGCTGTAAATCACATTATTTCATTCATTTTTATGGCTGAGTAGTACTCCATGGTGTGTGTGTGTGTGTGTGTGTGTGTGTGTGTGTCTATATATGTCACGTTTTCTTTATGCACTCACGAGTTGAAGGACACTTAGGTTGATTGCACAGCTTTGCAATTGTGAATTGTGTTGCAATAAAATTTAAATACAGGTATCTTTTGGATAAAATGACTTCATTTCCTTTGGGTAGATACCCAGCAGTGGGATTGCTGGATTGAATGGTAGATCCATATTTATTTCTTTGATGAATCTCCGTCCTGCTTTCCATATAGGTTGTATTAATTTGCAGTCCCACCAACAGTGTATTAGCGTTCCTTTCTCTCTCTGCATCTATTATTTTTTGACTTTTTAATAATGGTCATTCTGATAGGGGTAAATGTATCTCATTGTAGTTTTAATTTGCATTTCCCTGATGATTAATGATGTTGAGCATTTTTTCATATCTTTGTTAGCCGTTTGTCTATCTCCTTCTCCTCCTCCTCCTTTTCTTCTTCTTCTTCCTTCTGTTCATGCCTTTTGCCCACTTTTTGGCGGGGTTGTTTGTTTCCTTCTTGCTAATTTGTTTGAGTTCTTTGTAGATTTTGGGTATCCGTCCTCTGTCAGATGTATAGTTTGTGAATATTTTTTCCCATTCGGTAGGTTGTCTATTCACTCTGTTGAATATAGACATCGGCCTAGGCAAAGAATTGATTGATAACTAAGACCTCAAAGGCAAATGTAGCAATAACAGTAATTTATGATTATGCTTATCTTACCATTCTTTCCCTAGATCTTGAACATTATTGATAAAATTTAGAAATAATCTTTGCATATGTGTCATATGATTTTTTAATCCCAGTTGTTTATAAAGAAAGGTGATTTCTGATTCAGTGTTTTATTTTACTATTTTTAATTCTCATCTTTTTCAAAACAGCTCATTTCCCTTTTCTTGTACAGTGTAAAATACTGTGACTGATTTTGAAATAGTCTTGAACAGACCTAAGCTCTTTCTATGTAAGACCATTTAATAATCTTTGTATTAGCTCTACACCATTGTGCCCAGAATATGTCTTTAAACTCAATATGATTGTTTAAAGAGTGAATAAATGAGTAACAAAATGAATAGGCCATACATCATTAATTGAATAACAACATGTTGCATATTATGGTCTACATTTTTGTAGTGTAATATTCCATCAAGTCTTGAAACAGTAAGAGGAAGCTAGGCTACTTTAACTTTAGCTGGTTCTCCTAGAATATTTTAAGAGGCAAAAATTTGGTATTTAATTTATTTAATACTGCTCTTAAAGATTTAAGCATAATATCATTAGAGAGAAAAAACCCTACAAAAACACTGATTCAGGAAGACTACAATGTATCATAAGAAAAATATTTGCATTCCAAAAAATCTGGAGTAATACTTTTGAAAATATTACATCTTCAGTGTAGTATGTATATTTTTTAATCATATTTCTTCAGAACACTTTTGTTTAGATTGGAATGCAACTGGCTGCTTTTCTTCATGCTCTTGAGGGGAAAAAAATAGTAACCAAAAATGGAAAAAAAGTTAGATTATCATCTCTGATTTCTGCCTTGTGTTTAAATCTTTTCTTTGTAAGTCATGACAGGTTCCCCCTCCTTTGACCCACAAAAGTTCCAAGTAGATTGTAAATAATGCTTGTTGAATTGGAACTTCCTGTTTAGCAATGGACTTTCTGGATCATTTTGAATTTCTTAAGATATTGACATTTACTAAAACATACTGAGGACATTTGGACACATAAATTTCATTGTGATATATGAAGAGATATTATTAGTCAATCTTTTAGGTTGAAGTTCTTTGAAACTTGTTACGGTATCAAATTATAATTTTTTTTAAAAGTTACATAACATGGATATTTATTATAGTAAATGTATGTCAAACATTTATTTAACAAATTAATGAAAGCAGCAGGATGGCAAAGCTAGATCAAAAGAGAATATAATAGACATAAGTACATGTAGCCAATAAAAAATGTTGAAATGAGACATTTAAAGTAGATTCAAAACTAGTTAAACCTTACAACACAACAAACTTATAACCTGTGGGTTTTTGTTTTAGTACTGGATAGAAAACTTGTGCATATGTACTTGTCAATGTTTATTTGCAACTTGGCAATCTTCTACAAGTTAAAATCCAACTTTTATATACATATATGTAATATGTAATATAAGAAGGGATCCTATTTTCATTTTTGACATGTGGTATTTAATATTTAAAATTTTAAATTTAAGAAACAAACACAACTGATTAAAAGTACTCGGATTCTTTATAAAATCTATGTCTATCTAGTCAAATACTAAATAAGTATTTTCAAAGGGCTTATTAAGAACTCTTGTCTGATAGTAGGATAAAATACTGCTGTGGCAAAGTATTTGGCTAATTTTAATTTTACTTTGTTTTAAAATCAGAAAATATTTTTATATACTACAATTTACCTTATATTACTATATAATATAATAGAAAAAGTAACCAACAAAACCCATATATAATACAATCCAATTCAAGAAAGACAAATGTTAATATCATTAAAGTCCTTATGTATTTCTTTCCAACCACAACCACCTCTCATCTTCAGGAAATTACTAACTTGAATTTTGTGTTTATAACTCCTTATGGGTTTCTTTTTGTAATTTCAATAGCTTGTTAGAATAGAATATATATATATATATATACACACATATGGTATATCTTAAACATATAAATGTATCATGTTTTAAATATTCTGACTTTTTAAAATTCAAATTTTATCGAAGATTTCCATGTTGAAGTGTTTAGCTATTGTTTCTTCTTTTTCATTAGGGTTCTTGCTGGTTGTTAGCTATAACAAAAAGTAATACCATAAACATTTTTGTACCTGTCCCTTAGTATAAAAGCATATATATTCTAATATATGAATAGGGCCAAAAGTTTCATGCATGTTAATATAATTAGAAAATTTCCAGTTATTTTTAAGATATTATACCAATTTATACACCCAACAACAAAGTATAAAAACTCCTTTTGCTCTGCATGCTCTGTAACACTTGATATTATGTGACTTTTTTACCTTGCCTATTTGGTGGATAGAGAACCATACCTATGTTTAACATTTTTGTTTCTCTTAATACTGAGGTTATACATATTTTTATGTGTTTGTTTTCATTTTTGCTTCATCTTTGTTGAATATTGTTTTTTGTCCTTTCCCCATTTGGATATTTTTAACCTGTATGTGGTAGGAGCTCTTAATGTCTCCTACAACTGTTTCTCTTTTGGTGGTTATATATGGCTTGTCTTTTCACTATTCACTTAATAACATCATTTTATGATCAGAAGCTTTTTGTTTTTTAATTTTTTTGCTTGCAAATAATTTCAAACTTACAGAAAACTTACAAGGATAGTATAATGAATTTTGCTTTATCTAATTTTTTTAGCACTCTATGGATGTACATGTTAGTATTATTATTGTGGGAACATTTGCAGCTGCAAAGGCTGTGTAATGCATAACATCATGGGACACCATTCACAGAGACCATAGCGGAAACAGTGCCCTCTCTAGATGTGAAGTCTGGTATTGCTGAAATATGTTATATTTCTTCCTCATGGAGACTTGTGTATAGCTTAGTAAATGCTTATTCTGTTACAGTAACAACAATAAAAAAAGTGATGATATGATCAATACCGGCATCATTCTTACTGAAATGAAGTGGGCTACAGATAAATAGCATGATTGTTGTACAGTTAGCATATTGTTACAGAGAATTCAAATATGTCTTTAGTTTCTTATTAAGAAAAAATGACAAAGATGTAAAAATCACGAAATCAGTAATAGAATATAACATGTCAAAATCTCTCCTTGCTTATATAGGTGGTAAACTCTGTAGTAACGGGAAGTCCTGGTGATAACTGTCCACCCTGGATATAGATCCTATTAGAGGAAATCGACATTTGTTTTGTGGGCCACAGACTGGCCACAGAGAGAATTTTTGTCTATGGATAAGGGCAGCCATCCCAGGCTACAGAGGTTATAAAAGTCTTCACCTCATTGAAGCAAGCCAAAGTTAGGGAGAGTCAAATCCTGAATGTCATTATACCAATTTTCACATCACTCTTTAATCAAAAGTTATACTCTAAATTTTAGTAAAATCTGTCTCTCGTTTCGGATGTCTGCAAATAATTAAACCTTACGCCCCCACCCCTTGAGGCTTACATGCTGGAGACAGAAAAACATGAGGAGGAGATTCCTAAGGAAAAAATGGGACATGTGATCTAAAGTCAGGGGTTAGAGGTCACTAGTCCCTACACAATTAGGTGGCTTCTCCTCCTTGCCAGGCTCCAAAAGTCTGGTTATATCTTATTAGGGAGGACAACAATTTCCTTATACTTTATAGGTAGATAAAAATCCTTTATGCTCTTCTGAAAGGTCATCAGAGCTATTAATTCTTTATTGTGTCAGAAAGAGAGAAATCAATTAAATGGTAGATCATTGTAAAGAGAGAAGAGCCTTAGGGGAAATCTGGAATTAATTCCACCCTTTCTTACCTTGTTGCTATCAAATAGATCATGCAGCTACTTGTGTCACAGAAAAGGATGGGCTGCCTTGTAGCTCCTTACGTATCGCGAAAGGGTTAAAGCAGAAGCTACAACATCACTCAGGTAATTGTCAGAGATTAAAGCATAGAAAGCGGATTGGATAAAGATGACTTTTATGCTACTCAGTCTGATATGTTTTTGTATTTAAATGCATATAAAAATGGAGCATTTAATTAAAAGCTTCATTCTCCTTTAAATATTAAAGATTTTTAATTATAATAAGATTTGCTTTGAAAAAGCATGAGCTATTCTATGTTTTTATAGCTCATTCTTGGTGCTATCACACATCTCTACAAACGAACAGAAAAACAAGAAAATCTCCATAAAAACGCCCTATTGAAATCCAATAAATTATGGTAGAGAATCTTTTTATTGTTAAAGTAATGGGATTTTAAAGAAACCTGCATTGACTGATTTAATATTATTGGTAGACTTAACTATTATTCGTGGGAACTTAATAACTATAACTTACAATTTGCATATGTTCAGTGATTTGATGGAGAATATGTAAATCAAATATAATGAAAGAATAAGATTGTTGTAGAAATAAAAAAAAGATAATTATGTCATGCTTTAAACACTTTTAAATATAGATTATGTAATTGCCTAAGCCAGTGCTCTTAGCACAGACAGGCAGTCATTATCCTGACTAGTTGAATACATTTATATTGCCAACTGGTAGAATATATAAATCTCTGAATTGTAAAATTTATTACCTGAAACACATGGACTTGAGAAAAGTTGATTTTTCAAAGCATTGGTTACTAATTGAATACAATTTTGACTCCTTGAATTACAAGTCCTCTAAGCAACGCAGGGGGACAGACTCATGAGTTTCACAGATATATTTCTTTCCCTGAACATCAACACTCTGAGGCATTACAAGTTTCCAGAGCATTCTTAAACTGTATTTTTTTTTTTTTTTGGTACACATTCTTACTGTCTTCAGTCATTTTTTCCTCCCATCCTTCTCTTGGCATTTCAATCATTCCAGGCTTTAATGTGCATCAGTTTAAAATTTGGACACCATCTTAAATTAAACTATAAGCTACTAAGGCTTTGTATCAGGAGGAGTTGCATCCCTTATAGCCTCTTGACAGCTTTAGAGAATAAATTCTTTGAATTCACTGAATACATTGAACACATATAATCCGAGACAGACTTTTGCTTAAATTTCCAACCACTACATTGAATTTAAGGGTATCAGCTGGATCATAAGTTAAAGAAATTTAAATTTTCAATTGGGAGTCTTCAAAGCAGAATCATAATGTGTAAGCAAAGGTTATATAGTGTGCTGAGGTTCCTTAGTGACCACATATATATGGAAGCACGTTTTTGTATCTCAGTGATGTATCCATAAGGCCAGCTAATAATCTCACTTCTCACAGCCTTTCTGAAAACTTGGAAGACTGTCTAAATTGTGTTATTAATTGAAATTGAATGTATGCATGTATGTGTACACTTAAGCCACATACTGTACAATGTCCAACAGTTTAAACCTTGAGAATTTCCTAACTTGATATTAAATAATAGGGTTTATTGTACTTATTTGTTATTACAGTTATAATTGAATTTTGAACATTATTTTTCCACTTTTATGCAAGCTTTTTTAAAAATGAAAATCAATGTTTGCAGACGTTTTTTTTTATTTTAAAGAAAAAAGTTAAAACCAGAAATCTGTCTCTGCTTAAAATGGCCAAAAATTTTGGTGGGAATATTAGCAGTTGAACAGCAAATCTTTAGGATTCAAACTAGCTGGAAGAGAGTTTAAAATAAATGATTTGTTTCATTTTAGTACTATATATCTGAGTATCATAGAAGTGCTATTTTTTACTCCCTGAATATGAGGTTTTGAATTCTCTTAACTGCCCCTACGGAGATATTTTTTGGCAGTAGAGATAAACCAAGAAAATAGAACACTTGTAGTTCATATACCAGTATCTCTGGAGACATAGATCTCCATTAGAGAACAGAGATCTTTTCCCAAGTTTACCTTATGCTTAAAAATTATGGTACCCCAAAGAAACAGAACCAATAGGAGAGATATATATATCTCCTATATATATTTGAATATATATGCATATATTATGTATAATTGATATATATTACATTACATATAATTTATATATATATAATAATACAATTTTACAAATATATAGAGAGATTTATCATAAGGAATTGTCTCGTATGATTATGGAGGCTGAGAAGTTGCACGTTCTGCCATCTGCCCTGGAGACCCAAAAGAGCTGAGGATGTAGTTCTAACGTGAGTACTAAGGCCCAAGAAACAGGAGAACCAGTGGTATAAGTCCAAGTCCAGGGTTAGGAGACCAGTGTCCAAGTTTAGCAGTCAAACATAAAAAGAGACTTCTCCCTTCCTTGGCCTTTTTGTTCTGTTCAGGCCCTCAGAGGATTGGGCGATGCTCATGCATGTTGAGGAAGACAATCTGCTTTATCCAGTCTACCTATTCAAATGTTGATATTTAACTAAATAGCTGGGTACCCATGACTCAGTCAAGTTGACACAAAAAACTAATCATCATATACTGGTTTTTCAAAAAGTCAGACTTCGGGGTTTTCAAATATAAAGTATTTCCTATCTTTAAAAAAATCTATAATTTTTATGATGACTTTCATAATTTTAAATATTTGGTTCATGTCCAATTCAATCATGTTTTTATAGCAATGGATATCTAATGAGTTTCTCTTGTGTGCATACTTCCATTATCTACTTTAATTCATTTTTTCCTAGAAAGTTCAATGTGATTTAAATTAGGTAAATTGAAGTATAGTAGTATGAAAGTGGGAGGCAGTATTTCATAGTGGTTATAAGTACAGCACCCCCACCCCTAGAATATAAATATCTAAATTTGAATGTCAGCTCCAGTCCTTACTAGCTCTATGCTCTTGTATATGTCAGTATGTCTTCTAGTCTTCATTGTCCTCATCTGTACGATAGAGATAATAATGGTATCTACTTCGTAAGATCATTGTAAAGAATATATCAAACAACCTATGTACAACACTGAGCATATGTGTCAATATAAAAAGGTAAGCAGACTTACTTACCAAACGTTATTTTGTAGGCCTTTAATTTTCACCTGGGTTATTCAGCCATTCTTTAAATTATGTTAAGGTTTCACTAGCACAGTTTCTTAATTAGGAGCGTTCATCAGAATTACCTGGAAAGCTTTTCTTTTTTTTCTTTTTTTTTCAAAATATCATTCCTTAATAAATGAAAATCACTGAAGAATGGGGCACAGATATTTGTATTTTGAAAAAGTTACTGAAGTTTTCTTATGGGCATCATTTAGGATCCCAGCTAACTGGAAAAGAGTTTAAAATAAATGATGTATTTCATTATAATAGTATATACCCAAGTTTCATGGAAGTGCTATTTTTTCATTATTCTCTAAAAATGAGTTTTTGATTCTCCTAACCACCCCCTAGAGAGATTTTTTGTTTGTTTGTTTATGGCAGATCCCTGCCTAGAGAGGGCTCAGATCAGCAGGCTGCATGGTCGATACCATTGTAGCCCTCTGGTATGGAGCACAAGAGAATTATTTCTAAATTCATTTTACTTGTGAGGAGGAAGTGCCATCCTATACTAGAATGGAATGGGAGTGGGTCTGAGGATGGGCACAGCAATTGGCATGATTCTGAGTTGTCTTTTTAAATCAATAGATGAGTTTAGAGTGGAACAGAAATTATTTATTAATAAAATGAAGCATTTGGATAAGGGAATCTATAGGATTCTTCTGTCAATAAATCTATATATTAATATAAATAAAATCCAGATCATGGGTTTTTTATTATAAGACGTATTTCATTGTAAATTTTGTAAGTGAGATGATTATAATCTATTTTGTTTTGAAAGTTAAGAGGTCGAAAAAATCATTCAAAATAGCATAAAAATATTACAAAATAAATGTTAATGATAATACGTTTTAGTCAACCCCTTCTCACAACATTGGAAAGGTGTAATGATAAAATAAATTTTAAGCCAGAAAGGGCACAAACTCATTTCTAATGTTTCTGGAGAATAAACATTAGGAAAATGTAGGAAGGCAGAATATTATCCATAAATCATGATTGTTCTGGTATCCAAAAACATTTTATTGATAGAATGCTACTCAAAATCTAAATAATGAATTAGTGAAGAGTAAAACTAATTTATCATTTTTACTTTGTAAAGATAACATTTAACCTAACCTAACCCCAGGAACTGACTGTGACACGCTACTCTGTATAATCAGTGGCACACGTTAACTTTCTGCTCTTTTTACTCCACTGATTTTGGATTCACATTATTAACTGCCTAGTGCTTTTCTCTTTTAAGTGCAATGTGTTATGATGCAGAATTAATTTGAAAAATACTTTCTAAATCCTACCAGTATTTATTCATGCAGAAAAACAAAAGAAAAGTAAATCATAAATCATTACTAAAGAGCTGTTTTAGACTAAGGGGTAAGACAGCATGCGGCATGAATGCATATACACATGCATCAATATGTAAAGCAAAAATTTAACAATCAAAAAGCTAGCAATTACTTTGACTTTCCACTTCTGCTTAAACTTAGTAGGTCCTTTCCAAAGCTTATGAAATGTTGCTTTATTATAATACCTAAGGATCATCTTTTATCATTTTTAACGTGTCATTTGATAGCAACACCTTGATTTACCACTTAATTTAGGTCGGTGAGTTTAAAGATGTTGTGTACTTTCAGTTCAGTATTAAGTTAACTTGTTAAAAGAAGCCTTACTCAAGAGTTTAAAATCCAATTTTCTTGTCTGTTTAAACAATAGTTAATGAGTTCAACATTGATGTCTTTTCTTTAAAAGGACTCTATTGGCAGCAATTTAATTCAAAGTGAGAGACGATCACAATGCAGCCAGCAGGTATTCAGTGCTATGTCATGTGCTGAACACTGATCTAACTATTTAACATTTATTAACCCATTTAATCCTCACAACCTGGAAAGCAGGTACATTTATTCTCATTTTACAGAGCAGGAAAGTCGTGCAGTGAGAAAGTGAGTTGCTGCTGTAGGTCCCAGAGCTAGTAAAATTTAGAGTTCTGATGTCTTCTGGTTATAGGATAAGGATTTCTTAACTGTCAACTATTTTATTAACCGTAGTCCATTCTAAGGTAATGCATTAAAAGAAAAGAAAAAATGCTCATGTGATGAAAGGGTTGATACTTAACTATATTGTCAATATGTATTTGTAAACTTCCCGTCAGGAATTATATTGAAACATACTTTTCCCCACCAATTTTGCGGTCAATTTATGTGCTTACAAATTGTGAATGAAATGTAAGAAAGGACTGATTGGCTTACAAATAGGATTTTAATTTTTCTCTTAGGTGGTGAAATTATAAGCTTGTGGATAATAACATATCCTGAATGGTTTGCCTTTTCCTGGATAAAAGAAAGATGACTTTGACTACGGATGTAAGAAATCATGCAGGCCAATTGGCCAAGCTGCCAATGATATGATTATAATATTCTTGCCTGCAATCAAGTTATAGTGCTTCACTGGTTTCCAGATAGTCGAACTTTTATCTCCTCTTCTGTGGTAAAGAATTGTTTCTATTATATTTCTCAGGAGAACGCACAGTGGCAGAGAAGCAGGTTTGATAACTCAGAACATCTGTCTCAAATGTCCCAGGTTAAGACCTTTCCTAAAGGTCAAGAACTAATCACAACAGCTGCTTAGTTACCCAGCAGAATAACAAATAGTTCCCAAGGCCAATCTCTCTGTGTGTCAACACACTTGGGCTCTCACTCTTCGCTGCAACATTTTAAGGTGAATTGTAAAGAGCGCTCTTGTTTACCAAGCAGATGTCAGAGTATTAATGGTGTACTATTTAGAGCTCCTCGGTGGATGTCAAAGTTTGTGTTTGCTTGCCTTGAACACTCGCTATCAACACAGCTGCCAGAGATGGGCTGTGAAATGTTTGAAACATTGCTGAGAGCCTCTTCTAGGAACGGCATTGTCGGCACGGGAATCAATATCAGTAAAATGTGTCTCATGATGGTGCATTTATATCAGGCCTCATCTTTCCATCTGTTTCCCCATATCCAAAGGAGTACATCGTATTCATTTTGCGAGGCATGTCAGAGAATCTCTTTCCTTCCAAGATGAAATGAGGCAATCAATATGTATTGTCTTTGCTGCCTAGAGCAATGGATGTTCAATATTTAATGGATCTCAAGCCATGAGGCATTGACTGTTCTGGCTAAGATAGCGAGCACCTTGGAAAACCGGTGCTATGTTAAAGCTTTCTGTTTGTTCTGCAGAGAAAGAGGCAAGAACATAGGCTAATGAATAATGGTGAGCTGGTAATATCTGGAGTGGAGGAAAAAAATCTGCAACCGATGATAATAAATAAATGAGTTTGGTTTAAAAGGAGGCAGCATCTACTATTTAATTTTGAAAAGAAATACAATGAAATTCACTCTGGCTCTTCCATGGGGACATGTATCACGCAAAAAATTAAGAAATAATTCTTGAAATCTATCAAAGCTAACATGCAGTGTTGAAACGTATGGTCAATTATTTCTAGGTTGAATGGATATATTCAGTTGTGGTAACATGAAAGGCATAAATTTATAAAATTGCTTTTTCTTGTGACTATAAGTATTTTAGTTTTGCAACATTCGAGGGACAAAAATTCTCATCAGTTTTGTTAGAGATTATAATCATAAAATTATGTGGTAATCTATAAGGCCTTTTCTTAGCTATTTAAAAATCTATTTTTCTTTGATTTCTGTAAAAGCAATGGCAACTAAACATGTTTACTCATTAGAATGATATTCTAGCAGGGCTAAGTGAGCACTAATATTTAGTAGAAGTGACAAAATTAAATATTGTGAACCATTTCCCATTTTCCTTAGAGTAAAAATAAAGAGTAAATGTGAATTTTTCCTCTTTTATTTCTATTTTTATTTTGTATATCAAGTGAATTAATAGATTTGTAATACAATGAAAAGAAAAAGAGAGACATTAGTTGTCTAATCATCTGTCTCCCAGGTAAAGAGCTAAATCTGAAAGACAGTAGCTGGATTGATTTCCCAGTTTCCGGGAGCTGGGTACTGACCACAGAGCCCCAACTCCTGGCCCATATGCTTAAGTATATGTGTGAGTTGTGCTTTCTCTTTGGCCTGGAATTATAAGCTTTCTGTTGTTCAGAATATCATGTTGGATACCATTGCTCTTGGTTACTGTTAAAACACTTGTCATCATTTTGACAAAATTCTTACTTTTCTAGAGAGTTTTTTCAAACACTGCGCATTAGTTCATGCCTAGTAAGTCCCAAGTATGTTTTCAGTTTGCACAAAGGACTGGGTTTCTATTTAGGTGGAGCAGGCAGCTGCTGAGTGGTATGATTTCAGAAGAACTCCGACTTCTCCCCCTTCTTTGGCCCATTCCAAAATCTGCTTTCCCCACCTGTTCACTGACTTAGGACATTCCTTTTACAGGGGATAAAAGCTTTGGATTTATAATTAGAAATATGACTTAGGAAACCCCTATGCCAGAGGGTCCCAAGCACAGCGGCCCAGGTTACTTTATGGGGTGTCAAGTTTCTCTTGGCTTTGGCTGCCACCCAAAACACTCAGAAAATCTTTCCACTGTGCTTCTCGCTGGCCAGCCACCGTCATCTGTGTAAGCGTATGGCAGTAATAATGTGTCAGTGAGAAGCTTTATTAAAATAGTCAAAACTCAAAAGCTATTGTACCTCTTTCAAGTGGTAAGTTACACTATGTAGAGCCCCCCAGGATTGTTGCTCACTGTTACAGAGGTGCAATCTTTTAGGAAAATCCTCTGTGAATCACTGGCACAAAGTCTGAGGTAGTGCCCCTGGCACTAGCCTTCTGTTGACATGAGCTGCTTCCTTTTCTTTCTGTGTCATAGTTTTTGAACGTGATTGAAGCCCATTTTTAAATGCAAGCTTTAGGAGTTTTATTTGAAGAAAATAAAAGTTTCACACCAGTTTTTAAGCTGTTTCAGAAAAGTGGAGATTAATAAAACACTTTTCAGAGTTTTTGGAAACCTGCAGTCACTCAAAGCTCTGGTTTACAGTTTGTATACGATTGTACATTTCCCAGGCTATGTTCTTCTGTGTGTCAGGAAATGAAATAATTGAGTATTTCAGTAAACACATGACTTTTCATTGGTGCTAGCTTGGCTGTGACTCCTGTCCACACAGCAAGATGTATCTACTTTATACTGTGTTACCTAGTCCATGTAGTCAAACAATATTAGAAAATATTACTTTCACTATTGATGTAAATTCATCAGCACATTTGGAGAGGGTTTACAATAAGTATGTCAGTGCAGCTAAGTATCCTTGTGGTGTCCATCTTATGTCCTTAATGTGTTGTTACCGGATCTAGGTGTAGATTATCATTTTCCAATAGCTCTTGAAATACAGGTTATACCAGGAATTTTTAGCTTGAGGCTATTTCACTTTCAACTTAACCAGCATAAAGAAACATGTTGTGTAGTAGTACTTCAATGTAAAAAAAAGAAAACAGAAACAATGCCCCTCGAGTCACTGTTGCTCCTCCCTTCAAGCTTAGAAAGTTCTTCTGCTTCCAACTATAGAAGGAAAAGGACTCCTGTACCTCTATAAGTACAGGTTAACTGAGCCTTTACTCCAACCTGATGTTATTTTCCATCTCCCCAAAATAAGGAAAAATCCTCCCTTTCCCCAACAGAGTTTTTATCAGTTTACTTAGGCGAACAAGTTTTCCCACTCTGTTCTTCCGATGTCCACATTAAATGCTGAGTTGGAAAACTCAGTAAGAAATGTTAATCATGATGGCTACTAATGGTAGGTGAATGTGTGTATTTAAAAGCTCCTAGAGTCTGAATATGCTGAGATATCCTTTCATATGTGAACATGGAGAAGGCAAACTTGCTATCAATATTCTGTGTACCCAGAGTGGAAGGATAATAATTCATTATCATTGTTATTATTATTGTTTCTGTGAGGGAGTTTCCTTTGAGGGCTGCTGTTTTCCTTTCCTAAAGGTGGAGATTTTGTTTATTTTTGTAATGGGAAAATTACTGGGCTGGGTCTGCTAGGTTTACAAAAGTAAAGCAAATGGTCACCAGAATCATCTATTGTTCCAGGAGAAAACAAAATATTACACATTTAAATGAAGGTTTTAGAGACTAAAATTTTAAGTGTTCAATATCTAAGTTGGGCCAGTATTCAACTTGACTGTTACTTGTTTTGTTTTGTCCTCCTTCTGGCAAATAACTGTCAGAAACATTTGTCACATGGGTATGTTGTACTAATTCAAGCTAATCTTCCCATCAGAGTTTTTAGATCTATCAACTGTCAGTTAAGCTTGTTCCCCGCCCCCTATAATTTAGGGGCCCCACATTTGATATTACTTAAGATTTAATCAGCCAGATTTTGAGAAATAAATGTTCTCTGCATCTCCTTTAGGTGCATTATAGAGAACAGACTGTCTCCTAGGGATGTAGTTGGAAGAGGAAATTGGAAATGGGAGTGTTCCCTGAAGGAAATGAATAGTCCTACTCTTCCTGCTTGAGAATGCCTTAGACTATGAAGAAGACAGGTTCTTGTTTTGCAACTGAAGAGTAAAGAGTTATTAGACTTCATATTTAAGTGACCTAGAGATGCTTGTGAGCAGGCAGACTGCAAGAACTAGGGAGTGATCTTGAGATTAAGTTGGATTCCTCTGGGCTATAGGAGTAACTGGTGATGTTGCCCAGGTAACTGACACATACACTGTATTTCTGTTACCTATACCTGAGATATTCTTGAAACAAAAGTAAAGCACTACAGTCTGCCCTCATCTTTGCTTTGCTGTTTATGAGCTGCAACTCTGTCTATGCTTAAACATCAATGAGAAATTGAATTTAAGAAATCCTCTCAACAATATTATCAGGCAGGTGGTATATTAATTATTATTTCTATTTTACAGCTGGGAAACAAAAGGAAAGAGAGGTTAAATAACTTCCTGTAGGTCACACATATGTGCTAAGTGATTTGTAGTACTCAGGAACAGTGGTTTATTCATTGGTTTATTCTTTCAGTCATTCATACATTATTTTGTCCTTTCTACATGCTAATCATCATTTAAATTGCTTAGGAAGGAGCAAGGAATAAGACAGAAAAACATCCTTGCTCTTCTGGATCTTACCTTCTATTGGGGCAAGGGCAGTGGCAGAAAGAACCACCAACCTGGTGGAATTTGTAGATGAGAGAAGAGTTCCTCAGATACTAAGAAATTACTCGTGGAAGGAAATACTAGAATGAATATACTTTATGTGAATATGGGCATGTGGGGACTTGCAATTTGAATAATAGAAAATGAATTTAATTAAAATTAGAATGTGGGTCCCCTGCAAAGTGATATTTAAATATAAGAATATATAATAAAAGTAAGGCATATCTTTTTATATTGATATATATATATACATACATATATATATATATAAAATCAACCTTAGTTCCTTTCTAAGAACAGCTTTTCTAAAGAAAAGGAGTGCACATAAGAAACCTAAAAATTTGGGGTGTGGAGAAGAATTGGAGAAGGATAAGCTATATATCTGGTATAATAGTTGTCATATGGAGACATTTGATTTTTTCTAAATTTATTGAGGTATAATTGACAAATAAAAATTGTATCTATTTAAGGTATACAATGTGATGATTTCATATATTATCTACATTTTTTAATAATTACCACAATTAAATTGATTAACACCTTCTTACCATACTGGTACCATTTGTGTGTGTGTGGAGGGGGATGAGAACATTTAATATCTGCTCTCTTTGCATATTTCAAGTAAAGGACACAATATTATTAACTGTAGTCACCATGCTGTATATTAGATTCCCTGGAATTTATTCATTTTATAGCTTGAAGTTTGTATCCTTTGAAAAATATCTCTCCATTTCCCCCACTGCTACCCTCCAGCCCTTGATAACTACTATTCCATTGTCTTTTTCTATGAGTTTTAGTTTTTTAAATTCCCTATGTAAGTGAAATCATATTTATCTTCACTTAACATAATGACCTCCAGGTTCATCCATGTTATCTCGAATGGTAGGATTTCCTTTTTTTTATGACTGAATAATAATCCGTTGCATATATATACCAAGATGTATTTATACATTCATCAATCATTGGACACTTAGGTTGTTTCCATATCTTGAATATTGTGAACACTGCTATAGTAAACATGGGGGTGCATGTTTATTGCAGCATTATGCAAGATATCAATTTTATTTTCTGTGGATATATACCCAAAAGTGGGAATGGTGGATCATATATGGGAGTTATCTTTTTAACTTTTTTTTTTTTTTTTGAGACAGAGTCTCACTCTGTTGCCAAGGCTGTAGAGTGCTGTGGCATCAGCCTAGCTCACAGCAACCTCAAACTCCTGGGCTCAAGTGATCCTTCTGCCTCAGCCTCCCGAGTAGCTGGGACTACAGGCATGCGCCACCGTGCCCGGCTAATATTTTACATATATTTTTAGTTGGCCAATTAATTTCTTTCTATTTATAGTAGAGATGGGGTCTCGCTCTTGCTCAGGCTGGTCTCGAACTCCTGACCTTGAGAGATCCACCTGCCTCGGCCTCCCAGAGTGCTAGGATTACAGGCATGAGCCACCGCGCCTGGCCCATTATCCTTTTCTTATCATGAAATACCAGAAGATGAATTACCAATTTCCATTTGCATAGTACTTTATGATTTCTGAAGAATGCAGATACCTCATTTGAGGATGACAAGGCAGGTTATGGTCATTATGTGGATGAGAAATCTGAGACACAGACTAAGCCACTTGCCCAAGGTCAAAAAACCAACTAAAATGTAGGGGTACATTTTTTTTCAATACTTATTCATTCAACAAATATCTAGAGTGCCAAGACTCTGTACTAGGCACTGGTTAATGGTGGAAACAGACAGGGTCCCTGCTCATTAGAAGTTTACATTTTAATAACGGGAGACACAATAAAAAAGTAAATACACAGAACATAGATAATTTCAGATAAACGCTATGAAGAGAACATAGTAATGGAATAGACTGCAGAATAGCATAACCACAGTAATCAAGAGTGGTCTAAGGAGGTAACATCTGAAGTGAGGCCCGAATAAGGAGGACAAATCATGCATATGAAGGCTTTTAAGAACCTACGAGACAGAGGCAAATACAAGTGTAAAGTCTCAGAGGCAAGAAAGATGTTGGACAGCAACATAGTCAAATACCTAGAGTGGAATGAGAGGGAGGAGCATTTAGAGACAGCAGCCTGAAAGTGTGGAGCCCTGCGGCCATTCTAGAATAGGATTTAAAGTGCAACTGATATAGGTGAGATGATCTAATGTATGTTTTTGAAAAAATTATCAAGCTGCTATATGAGGACTGCACTGTAATATAATCAGATATAGGTACTGTATATAAGCTTCAAGAGTACTGATAATGGTCTATTCCTTGGAGAATATTCCTGGAGAGTGGGAACATGAGTACCTGTTACTTTTGAACTGTTACATATATACATTTTTCTGTACAAAATTTTATCAAAAGTAAATTGTAAAGATGTAAGGGTAGAATCAGAGAAATCAACAAGAATGGTACTGTAACAGTCCACAAGTAAGTGATGGTAACTTGAACTAGGGTGGGAACTAGGGAAGGTGAAAAGTCATGGAATTTAGAATATATTTAAAATATACATAGGCAGTATGGTCAATAGGTCTTTCTGACAGATGGAAGGAAGCAGCAGGGACAGAAATCAAGGCTGAGCCATAGTTCTCAATGAGGGGTGATTTTGCTCCCCAAGGCCCCAGGGCCATATCTGAAGACATTTTGGGTCGTCGCAACTAGCAGTGGGTAGATGAGTGGGAGGATTGGTACTGGCATCTGTGATAGAGTCCAAGGATGCTGCTAAACATACTATAACGCATAGTAGTACTGCAAAACAAAGAATTATCTGGTCCAAAATGTCAATAGTGCTGAAGTTGAGAAATCCTAATCTACACTGATTCTAACTGGTTCCCATTCTAGAACACTCATACTTCCAAAGAATCTACAAAAAATAAAAATAAAAAATTAGAAATGGCCATCTTTATTTATTTTCAATATTTACTGACAACTAAAATAAATTGTGGTATACACCAAATAAAGTTTGTTTTGACAGTAAATTATATCATTCCAGTAAAATTAAGTAGATCAGACGGTCTAATTAGCATATGTGTCTAATTTTAAAACTATGAAATAAACCAAAAGGTTCTCAAGATAAAACTGGAAAATTTCTGTTTAGCAATACCACCCAATACTCCTTTTACAGTTTTTCTATACACTGCTGTGATTAAATCTGTAGTTAGTCCAATACATTCACTGCTTTTTCCAATAAAATTCCACCAAAATTCAAAAGGATAGCTAGGAACACTGAAAAAGATGATCAGAGCCATATGGATAAGACGGTAGGAAAAGCTGATTAGAAAAAAATGATGGTCCATGTGTATCTGTATGTATATAACTGTTCAGTTAACTGACTTATTTTGGGGCTTGAGCAACTGGACACAGTGTTAGTTTACCGGGAAGACTGCAGCACACATTTCTCTCAATTATTCCATGAGAAGCAACAGGAAATGTGTTTTCTAGACCTAATTCAAAGAGGACAAAATGTGGCAAAGTTGGGAAAGTTCATTTAACCTCATTCTTTGTTATTTAAAGAGAAAGAATTTGGGGAGGAGGGAATCACTGTGTGTATCACAGTGACGAACAGAATACGACTTCTAAAGTACTCTAATGATTCCTGGAACTACTACAGTAAATTACATGCCACAGTGTGTTCGGGAAGGTCTGAAGAAATATCTGAGATTATCTGGTAACTGAAGTAGATTGCAGAAAATACCAAAAAAAATCTAGCCCTGCTTTGACAATTCAGAACATTACTTTAGATTTGAGTACCCACAGGTTGGAGCTGGGAGAAACTACTTCTAAGAAGCCACAGTCAACTCTAGTCAAGAAACAGATGCTATGCTTAATTATAAGGACCTCGACAAAAATGGCCACGGACACGTACAATACTAGGTTACTGAGTCTGGCTACCACTGAACTTTATGAACGGGCACGTTTTTAAAAGATAAAGAAAAGGGCAGGCATACTGTCACAGCCTCATCCACAGTATTTTAAACAAAAATTTAAAAATCAACTCTAGAACTAAAAGGCTTCCAGCCTGAATTCATCCCCACTTACGATAAAACTGAAAAATCTGACAGTCTAGAAGTAAATACAGGGACACTTTACTACCCTGAAAGTCATGCTGGGGTCCCACTAGGCCAGGCAGACGTTTGCAGGTGCAGAACCGCGCGCGGTCCCCGGCGCGCTGCTCCAGGCGCCCACAGGGCGGAAGCGCTCTCGAGACACTGTTGCGTCAACGTCACGCCCGTCGTCGTCACGCCCTTCCCCACGGGCCACAGAATGACCCCCGGCGGAAAATTCCACCGCAACACCTCCCTGAGGCGGCGACTGGTAAGAAACTTTTTTTCCTTCAGGCTTTCTACAACCCAACCCCAACCGCGGCTGCGGCACCAGTCTCACCCATCACCCCAAAAGAACAATTACTCAGCCTCACCCCAAGAACGCGCGGAGAGGAGGCGCCAAAACAAACCCCATTCTCGCGAAATCTTAAACTTAATTCTCACGATAGCTCTCTGCCTCTCCTGTCTCAGCCCCACCCCCGCACCAGCGCATTGCCTCAGAAATATCGCGAGATTTCCGTCTTTTAGTCCCCGCCCCTTTACGGCACGATGGTCGCGCAAGAATGTGATAGAGCTTCGACGGCCGCCATTTTCTTTCTTTCTTAGCTGTTAGCTGAGAGCGGTTCTCTGTGGAAAACCGGCAGTGGCTACCGTAGTGTAGCCATGGCAGACTATTCAACAGTGCCTCCACCCTCTTCTGGCTCAGCTGGTGGTGGTGGTGGCGGCGGTGGTGGTGGAGGAGTAAACGATGCTTTCAAAGATGCGCTACAGAGAGCCCGGCAGGTAAGTCTGGACCGCGCGGCGGGATCCCGAAAAACTCACGGGAATTGGCGGCCGGCTGAGTAGGCCGCTACCCCTTCGCGCGTGAGGAAGAGGAAAGGGGTGTCCTACCGGACTGAAATGTACGGGGGCTAACGTATCCCTGTGTTGGTAGTACCGACTGGAGACCAGAGCTCGGCTTTGTGTTCTTGGAGTCTAAGCTACTTAGAAACCCAACGCGTGCTACGCAAAGATGGCCCTAAGTCTTTCTCCCACTTCTGCGGCTCTCGCGTTTCTCCAGGGAGTTAGTTTAGCCTCATTTTTTCAGAATGAAGATTCTTTTCCATGTAAAGCGCGCTTAGTTTTACTCAATAATATGGAAAGTTCTGGTAATGAGTTTGGGGAAGTACTAGGGTCTGTGTGCTGTAGCCGTAGTGAGGAAAAGGATTTGTCACTAGTCTTTACAGCTTCCAGCTCGTTTGAGTTCTCCCTCGCAGTTAAAGCAGCTTTCGGTATAATTCACGTTCACACCTCTGCAAGGAAGAGACTTAAGCAAGCAACCTTCCTCTGGGCGGGATTTAGGTGTCAGTCTTTTCTACAAGTCCTTCCCCCTTATTTCTCAAAATGGCTTCAGGCCCATTATACCCGAGCTTTCCATTTGAATCTGCCTCTCTGTTCACAGTCGTAAACTGACCAGACCTCTTTGTATTACGTAGGCGCATACATTTTCCCTGAAGGCACTTATTTCCCAGGTGAAAAGTGTTTAAAAGAGAAATAGTGCATGCACTCCAGGAAAATTAAAGATTTCTTAATTCGAAGTTTACCTTTTTATATAGTCTCCTAATACATTTATAAAAATGTGTGATGATATCGACTTCTATGTAAGCAAAAGTAAGACTCTTATTCTGGTTATGACACTAGCGCATGTTGTACTAGGTGCTAGAGTGAAGGAAATGGTTGTTAGAAACCAGTTTTGTGATATGTTTTGATTTGCAGTAGAAGTTCACTTGGTTAAGTTTTTCTTGAGACAGTCTCACTCTGTTCCCCGGGCTAGAGTGCCGTGGCATCAGCCTAGCTCACAGCAACCTCAAACTCCTGGGCTCAAGCGATCCTCCTGCCTCAGCCTCCGGAGTAGCTGGGACTACAGGCATGCGCCACCATGCCCGGCTAATTTTTTCTATGTATTTTTAGTTGTCCAGCTA
>CAUYRT010092424.1:0-16517 GCA_963574885.1 Lepilemur ruficaudatus | reverse complement strand
GAAGAGCGTTGTCAGGCACAGAGCGTATCCGAGTGGGCTGGATGGCCACCTCGGGGGTCCTGCAAGGACCCTCCTAGTCCCTCCTGGGAATCTGCAGCAGCTTCTGGGACGGAGGTCAGGGAGGCGTGGGGCAGCTGTTCTGCTGAACTGGAGGGAGCTGAGCCTTCCCGGGCACAGGCAGATCCCCAGTCTGTGTCTCTGATTCATGAGCTTGATCAAGGAGACTGAACTGACACTGCATGACGGCTACAAACCCAAACCAGAATCCACACCCAATCCCACGCACAGGAAACAGAAAACCAAGTACACGATCAGAAATACCGTCAACAGTCAAAGGACTTGGGTAGAAATAATGGTCTGAAACCTCCTGTTCTCACAGGGGCTACTCTTTTTCTGGGTTCAGTCTGGGATGGATTCCAAGCAGAGGAAGACCTGCTAGAATCATCCTGCCAACGTTTATTCAATACCTATGATGTTTCAGGCAACGTGCTGGCCTCAGGGTACAGAGTTAAAAGATCCCTTCTCAATGATGTATATATAGTCTAGTGGGGAAGACAGAGAGTAAACAAATAATATCACCACAGTTATAAGATGGAGCCCACACACACGGTGGCTAGGAGCACGTGCCATGTGTGCTGCCTGTTTCTACAGACTGGCTGGTTGAGCCCAGACTTATGGGAGGTTGTGAGTGGGGCACGCAAGCAGGGAGAGGAAACTATTAAAGCTCAAACTGCCAAATTGCTACAGGTCAAGAGGGGGCGCTGGTGGGACTCCACACTCTCAAACCTGACTCTCTAGTTCTCTGTGCGCACAAGCATCAAGCTAGGGGAGCTTTGTTTACAAAGGCTACAGAGGTGCATGAGTGTATTCTGTCCTAGGAAGCCTCTCTGAACAACTACATGGAACATTAAATGTGCAGGGCAGTGGGGACGGGAGGGACCTTAGGCCTCAGTACCCAGGAAAAGCCTGTGCCAGCTCCTATGCTGGGCTAAGACCCCAAAAGCTAAAGTTTGCGTTGGAATACAGGCCCTTGACACTTATACTGTCCCTGCTTAGAAAGGGGTTTTTAAACATGTAATTATATAATTTCTATTATCACTTCAGTAAAGCAACATCTATAAAATACCTCCTATATACAAAAGTATTATATCTGGTTCTATCTATCTATCTAATGAGACAGGGTCTTGCTATGTTGCCCAAGCTGGTCTTGACCTCCTGGGCTCACGCAATCCTCCCCAGCCTTGGCCTCCCAAGTAGCTGGGACTACAGGTGTACACCACCATACGGGCTCTAGTACTGTTTATTTAGACTTGTGAGCTCCTTCCCAAACAGCAAAGGGCTTCCCCGGCAGCCCAGGACTCCCCAGTGTGGGAAGCCAAGCGAGACCACAGTCTCCAAGGGCAAGCACCATGTCTTCTGTTTCTTAGCCTTACACTCCTAGCGCTGTCTTCAGTGCACATGATTCCCGGCTACTCAGAGACAGGTCAACACCTCAGAATGGAAAAGGGCTTCTCTTTCAGTCTGACCTGAACTGCTTTCTAGTACTGCTCCCACCCTGGCCGACACAGCAGCCGCCGCCCCGCCTCACCCTGGATCCTCAGGCTCTCCTGGTACTGGATGATGAAGTACTCCTGCGTCTGCTGCAGCTTCTTCAGCTCATTCTCTGTGTCCTGCGTGACCAGTCGCAGCTCCTCAAACGTCTGATTGATCTGAAGGTGTTTCTGGGACATGGCATCAGCAAGACTTCCAGCTGGAGAGCTGCCCTGCAGCCGGAGAGAGTGCGGGGCAGCGGGGAAGGGAGGGGCTTTAGGCCTCAGTCCCCAGGAAAAGGCTGTGCCAGCTCCTACACTGGGCCAAGCCCCCAAAAGCTAACATTTGAATTGCAATAGCAAACATCTATGAGCACGGGGGTGGAGTGGGAAAAGGAGAAACAGGTGATCTGACAGATCGAGGTACCTTCATGAAGCATCATAGAAAATTCTATTTCAGATCTAGCCTCCACTAGAGCATCCCAAAGAGGATCCATCTAATTGCCTTTGGAGAGACGAGAACTCATCATATTCCAGGTTGAGTTACGTGGCTTCCCCTACTAATGATGCAGGGGGTTACATTATTTTGCACTTGTTCATGTTGTTTTGTGGTTGTGATCTCATCAAAGTTATAAATCATTTAAGATCAGAGACCACATATTCTATTTCCTTTGTGCCCCTTAGGACAATGTTTGCTTTAAAGAGACGCCAAGAGGTGCACAAATGAGTCCCTTTGACAAAGCTGGGTCCAGAGAAAGGTGGGTAAGAAAGGAGCTCCCAACTCCCCTCCCCACACCCATGAGACACTCACATTGTTGGCTTCTCGGACCAGCCTCTGTTCGTTGTACAGGATGTGGCGGATGCAGCGGACCAGCTCCATGGGGCAGCGGTTGTATGTGCTCTGAAAGAATCCAAGAGCAGACATCACTTTGTCCCCCTCCCTGCTACAAAGCCTAAGCCTGCCTCAGGACAGGGGCCTCCTGATGGAGAGGACTCCTGGGAACACGATGGCATAGTCGTAAGAGACGCTGCTCCTCCAATCCAACAAGAACAAGAAAGCACATCATAGAAAACCCAATCACAGTGAAAAGATAAGATTGTTTTATTTCTTGCATCTTAATTTGCCTTAAGGACTTGGGCAACATTCTCGGAAACAAGATAAATAAGCTTTAAAAAGGCCACACCAGAGGAGAAATGGGACACCACCTTGACTGGGCAATCAAAATTATTAACACCAATGAGGTGTGGATGGACACTGCATGTCTCTGGATGTGACACTCTAAGAAGGACAAATCACTTAGAGTTGTCCCTTGGTATCCATAGGGGATTGGTTCTGGGACTCCCCTCAGATAACAAAATTGGCAGATGCTCAAGTCCCTGGTATAAAATGATGTAGTATTTCCACATAACCTATGCACATCTCCTGTCCACTTTAAATCATCTTGATTATTTATTATACCTAATACAACGTAAATGCTACGTAAATAGTTGTTATAGTGGATTGTTTTTTATTTGCATTTTTTATCGTTGTATTGTTACTTTTTATTATTATCTTTTCCCCCGAATATGTTCGATCTGCAGTTGGTTGGATCCGAGGATGCAAAACCCACGAACACGGAGGGCTGACCGTGTTTAGAATTCTGACCGGAGATATATGACGTGAATCTCATCACAAGAAAACATCAGACAGATCCCAAATGAGGAACATTTTATCTTTAAAAAGTAGGGAGAATTATTTTAGAATGTCAATGTAATAAAAGACAAAGTAAGCTTGCAAAACGATTCCCCACTAAAGGAGATTAAAGAGACATGACGATTAGATGCCCAATATGTAATCTTGGCTGGGCCCCAGACTGGAGGAGGAAAAAAGTGCCCTAAACAACATTTTTGAGTTAGTTGACAAAATGAAAATACAGAAGAGTACCTAAAAGTATCATATCAATGTTAAATTTACTGAAGCTGGTAAGTGTATTATAACCATGTAAGAGAAGGTTCATATTCCTAGAAAATACACACTGAGTTACTTAGAGCTGCAGGGACATGATGTGTGCAACTTACTCTCAAGTGACTGAAAAATGTGTATGTGTGTGTGTGTGTGTGTGTGTGTGTGCATGTGTAAAGAGAGAGCAAGTCAAAGCAAATGTCAACATTAGATGAATCTGGGCATAGGTAGGGATTCTGTATCATTCCTGCAACTCTCTGTACATTTTAAATTTCTTTTCAAATAAAAAGGCTTTTTTAAAAAAGTCCACAACCACAAAACCAAACCTTAAGCACCTTATGCATGTAATATATAATTCAACAATGTTGGCTTGAAGAAGAGAAAGAAAGTCTCTCTAGGAAGCACTCAAAGAAGGAATAAGCCCCCGCAGGACAAGAATTAAGTGTGCCCTGAGTCCACACCCACCTGGAGCTGCGTGGCGTAGTGCCCCAGCTTGATCTTCAGTAAAAACCCATCTTCCCCCACCTGGTGCTCGGCCTTCTTCTGCAGCTCTTGCACCAGGCCCTCCAGGAGCTGGGTGGCCTTAATGTTCTCCTGTGGATTATCAAGATCTATTGAGTCCCTAGGGGAAAAAAATTACATAATCTGTATATATACATGCACATGAGCCTGTATAAATGCAGCCTCAACATATCACACTTTTTCTTTGACTAAGGATTTCCTCTTAATGCAAATTTTAAGAAACAGCCCAGCATAAGTGAAATAAATGCTTACATCAATCTATCTGTAATCTACTAATTGGATTGTACAGTATATTTTTCTTTCTTTCTTTCTTTTTTCAAAACAACATAATGCCCATTCTCCTTCCTCCTACTGACTTGCTCTGGTGCTTATGTGACCTTTCACCTAGAACTGAAGGGAAAAGGACAGTGCCTTACGTGCTCTGAAGGAAGTAAGGACTCAGATAATTTCCTATTTATTTTGTTTGCTCTTTATACCCCTCAAATGTACAGAGGGGGCACAAGGTCAGTGTGTCCTTTCCAGCCTCAGCAAGTTCAATGTCCATGTTGCTCGTTTCACATTGAGCAGTTAGTTCGTAAGCAGCAGCAAGTGAAACACATTATCACTATTTCTAAGAAGCCCTGGAAATGAGACGTTGAGGAAGAAGGTGCCTACAAGAATTTATAAGAGTCAGATATTTATATCACTCGTTGCAGATCTGGGACCCATAGGCAGTGCCAACTTGCAGTGAATGAGATAAACCACTCCACGGACTCTACGTTAATTCACAGCCATTTGGCTGGTGACAGGGATGGGATGGTCTTCCTCCCTCTTTCTTTCCTCCTTCCTTCCTTTCTTTCCACAACTTAGGCAATAACTGCTGCTGGGCAGTGCTGAATTACTTAGCTCACTGAAGAAACTAAACAGCTGTCAGACTGAAATAACATTCCGTTACTGCCGACAAAGCCTGGAGCCAAACAAGACAGTGGTAGCTAGAAGGCTCTGTCATCCCTAAATCCCTGAAGTTAGTTAGTTTAGCAACTGATGTCAGACAGAGGCACAAACAGGTATACGAAAACATTGATACTGTACTTCATGAAATAGCACACCGAAATCTGCACCTTGGGAAGGCAGCAAAGAAAGTCAAATTTCAGGCAGGGCACGGTGGCTCACGCCTGTAATCCTAGCACTCTAGGAGGCAGAGGCCGGCGGATCGCTCAAGGTCAGGAGTTCAAAACCAGCCTGAGCAAGAGTGAGAACCTGTCTCTACTAAAAATAGAAAGAAATTAATAGGCCAACTAAAAATATATAGAAAAAATTAGCCACGCATGGTGGCACATGCCTGGAGTCCCAGCTACTCAGGAGGCTGAGGCAGGAGGATTGCTTGAGCCCAGGAGTTTGAGGTTGCTGTGAGCTAGGCTGACGCCACAGCACTCTAGCCCAGGCAACAGAGTGAGACTCTGTCTCAAAAAAAAAAAAAAAAACCAAAAAATAAAGTCAAATTTTAAACAAGTATGCTCTATGTATTAAATAAAACAAGTATTATATAAAAGTCTGGAAGGACTGAGGGGCAGCCCTGCACCTCTGTTCCGACAGGCAATAGTGCTCCTGGTCTGGGGCACCCCGTCTTGAGAGAATCCAGTATCTGAGCAAAATTCACTGAAGTCAAGTACCGGTTCTTTACCTGAAACCTTAATTATTTGCCTAAAAAAAAAAAAAAAAGACAGGGCCAGGCATGGTGGCTCACACCTGTAATCCCAGCACTCTGGGAGGCCGAGGCACGGGGATCGCTTGTCAGCCTGGGCAACACAGCAAGAACCTGTCTCTGCAAAAAGTAGCAAAATTAGCCAGGCATGGTGGTGTGCGCCTGTAGTCCCAGGTACTCAGAAGGCTGAGGCAGGAGGATCTCTTGAGCTCAGGAGATCATGGCTGCAGTGAACTACGATGGTGCTAATGCACTCCAGCCTGGGGGACAGAGCGAAACTCTGTCTCTTTAAAAAAAAAAAAAAAAAAAAAAGACAGACTTCATTAGACAGCTTAAACATGAAGAATTGAATATTTTTTATTAAAATATTTACATTCTGAAGAAAACCAAAACTAAATAAAATTCAGGTTTTCCTGAGTATCAACACGAGTCTGTTAACACTCAGTAAGAAGACTACATGGGAAATCTGCTAAGTGAAACTGTAAATGAACAGAAACTGCCTACTAGTGTTTTTCTACATCCTCCCAATCGTTAAAACAGAAAAGAAAATGAAAAGGGAGTGGAAAAGCACTAAACAAGGTGCAGTTGGCATTCTCATATGTAGCTCGCTTTTTTTCCTCAATTACATGAAGCTGAGATTTTTTTAATTGCCTAGAAAATTGCCTGCCTTTGGTTTCTCTCTAGTTTGTGAACAGAAATCTGCTGCTGACACACAACAGCAATTATTCCAAGGCAACAGCACAGACAGGTATGTGGCCCTCTTCAAATAGTAGCATCAAGGCTGGCTTCTCCCAGGGGCTGTCAAAGAGGACCCCTGCCCACGACGGTGGAGGTCTAAAGTATCTTCGTCACATGGACTGGCAGACTGTCACCAGCCAACAAGCTCCCAGGCCTGGAGCAGGACAGTGTACAACCTGCTTCCTGGTGTGTGATAATGTGTCAATTAAAAAACCGTGTTGTCAGTCGGACGCATTGTATGAATTCTAAAAGAATGTTAAAATGACTTCCCCCTCCCCCAAATAGTAATTGGTAATTTGGAAAATAAAGAAAAATTAAAATGCTTGTTAAATCTACCACCAAAATGTAATTATTGTTAATATTTTGGTGTGTTTTCTTTTAGTCTTTCTGTGTATATATAAAATACATATAAAAGCCGGGCGTGGTGGCTCACGCCTGTAATCCTAGAACTTTGGGAGGCCGAGGCGGGTGGATCGCTCAAGGTCAGGAGTTCAAAATCAGCCTGAGCAAGAGCAAGACCTCGTCTCTACTATAAATAGAAAGAAATTAATTGGACAACTAAAAAATATATACAGAAAAAAGTAGCCGGGCATGGTGGCGCATGCCTGTAGTCCCAGCTACTGGGGAGGCTGAAGCAGAAGGATCGCCTGAGCCCAGGAGTTTGAGGTTGCTGTGAGCTAGGCTGACGCCACGGCACTCACTCTAGCCTGGGCAGCAGAGTGAGACTCTGTCTCAAAAATCAAAAAATATATATATATATAAATTAAAAAACATCAATGTCTCTGCTGTTAATAATTTATTTTATTAAATATTAATTTTGTTAGATATAAATTCATTAATAAATGTGAAATAATTTACATTTAGTTACAATAAAATTATATGCATATTCATACCTTATCTACATCATTAAACACTAAATTCTCTGCCTTTTCTTTTTTTTTTTTAGGAGACAGGGTCCTACTATGTCACCCAGGCTGGCCTGGAACTCCTGGGCTCAAGTGATCTTGCCACTTCAGCCTCCCGAGTAGCTAGGACTACAGGTGTATGCCACCAAGCCAGGTGAAACAATTCTCTGGAGACAAGGGCTTTAATATTTTCATCATATACTCGGCTACCTGTGACATTGCTGGGCACCCTACAGGCACTCAAAACATTATTTGGTGATTGCTCTTTATTAACAGCAATACTCTAATGCTTTTAGCCAGTATTCACTTTTTTTTTTTTTTTAAATAAGAGATGGGGTCTCCATCACCCAGGAGTACAGCGGCCTGATCATAGCTCACTGTAACCTCAAATTTCTGGACTCAAGCCACAACACCCAGCTAATTTTTAAATTTTTTATAGAGATTCATTCTCACTATGTTACCCAGGTTGATTTTAAACTCCTGGCCTCAAGAAAACCTCCTGCCCTGGCTTCCCAGAACACTAGAATTAAGGTGTGAACCATCATGCCCAGCCAGTATTTATTATTATAATATTAAAGGGAAGAAGTCTTGGCCAGTTAAGGTGGCTCACACCTGTAATCCTAGCACTCCGGGAGGCCAAGGCAGGAGGATCACTTGAGGTCAGGAGTTCGAGACCAGCCCGAGCAAGAGCAAGACTCCATCTCTACGAAAAATAGAAAAAATTAGCCAGGCTTGGTGGAGCACACCTATAGTCCCAGCTACTTGGGAGGCTCAGGGAGGAGGATCCCTTGAGCTCAGGAGTTTGAGGTTGCTGTGAGCTAAGCTGACACCATGGCACTCTCTAGCCTGGGCGACAGAGTGAGACTCCATCTCAATCAATCAATGAATCAATCAAATCAACATCATGACATTTTTCTAATCAAACTTCAATATTCTTATGCTTCACAAAATGATGCAAAAATCTCTGTTCACCTACCAAGCTTGGCTTTCAATCCACTGGGATAAATAATGCCGCACCTCAATGGGGAAATGTTGGCCATATAACGCCTGCATCTGATGAAGGGCTTCTCCTTGGAGCTGCTGAGCTTGTATCCACACAGCCATGGTTTACAATCTGTCAAACAAACAATCAGTGGTTTGATTGTTTTTTTCTTTACTCCCCCTTCAAATCTAAATATTCATACAGTTATAAAAGTAAACGTTTTTAGCCCTTTTGGTAAACTAAAGACAGTATCCTTGAACTGAATTTTAGCTTTAAAATTTCCAAATGTAGACATTCAGCATGGCCATGGAAAGACATTCAGCATGGCCGTAGACAACTGGGTCTATGAAGCTCTGACTATAAAATGTACCAAACTTATAAACAAAAATACAAAATCAGCATTAGGGAAAAAACTGCTATTAACTTTGGTATCAGACATATTGGATACTTTTGTTCAAAATTGTCAACAATGGTAAGCAGTATTTTAACAGCAATAATAAATAATTAGCAGAGAGATTTGTAAAGATATCACGTGTTTTAGGTTTGGTATTTTGACCTTAAGAAATGTAATAAACATACTGCCATATTGAAAAAGAGCCCAGTAAAAGAAAAAATATCTAAAGCATAGATTGAACCCTACGTATTATCACGAGTTACCTAAGCAGCAATGTTTTGCACCCAAAGAGCACAGATTTATCTGGAAAAATGTCCCAAGGTTCACCTTCTGAGTTAGCTCGAAGGAATCTATGAAGCAATGTTCTGTTCAGTGGTCCCCAACCTTTTTGGCACCAGGGACCAGTTTCACGGAAGACAATTTTTCCATGGATGGTTCAGGGGTCGGGGTGTGAGGAGCTCTGTGGCCAGTCCCTAACAGTCTCACTGGGGTTCAGGGACCTCAGTGTTAAATTACAGCATTAAAAAAATCTTTCAGACACAAAAACAATCCATTCGAACTAAGAGTTAGAAACAAGAACCACTATACACCAATAGTTGACAGGTTTTTTAAAACATGCTATTGACATTCAGAAAAACAGACTTATAAAACTACCGTGATGTCTCCTCAGATTCAACTGACAGTTTTTAACTCATGCAGATGAGACTCTCTGGGATTAACCAGATTGGGGCAGAAACATTACTTCATGCAACTGCGGGAACTGAACCTGAATCTTGCTCTCACACTATTTTCCAGATGTGGAATTTGGTGTAAGGCAGGGTTATCTTGAATTCCATCCAAAATGATTTGACTACTGATTTGCACAATTCTCCTAAGAACTATGTTACAGTTAGGGTCCAGGGAATTGGACTTGGATTTTGTTTACTAGCAGAGACTGCACATGTGTTTTAGGAAACAAAAATCTCTTCCCTGACAGTTCTAGTTGTCTGATCATGTAACACTGAGCTATTTATGGAACAAGTCAGTTAGCCAACAATGAGGTGTATGTGTGTGTAGGGGGGGCCAGTTACCTATTTTAGACTTGTGCAGTGCTGTAGAACACTTGAGCGGCGTACGACTTTATTTAGGGCTTTTAGGCACTAAGGCTAGGATCACTGTAACATCACCCAAGACATCAAATTTCAATGACTGTGAGCTCCCCAGAAGAAAGACTTGGATAAAAGAGCTCTCTCCAGAAGCAATTCCACTTTATAATCAAACATCTGGAAGGCATTTAATTGCACAATACAATTTTAATCAAATGAATCATATCCCAAGGTTTTGGAAAATCAAAACAGATACTAAATCATGATTTTTGGATAAAGAATAAAGAGGTGGATGGAGGAAGGTGCTTAGGCACTTAAGTATGAGGAAGAGTGACAAAGGAGTGAAGAGTTTAGGTATTAATCTTTCCTAGTGCTAAAGAGTAAGAGAGAAGTGGGACCTCACCATAGCTCTCTTAATATGTGACCAATACCAACAGATACAAACCTCCTCTTGCATGTGCATTCGTAAGCTGAATTGATCCACGGGACAAAAGACAGAAAATTGTGGGAACGTATTTATCTCCTCAGAGATTCCTTCCCAGTCCACCCAAATAAAATAGCATTCTGGTTACTCTCTATCCTCTTAATCTGCTTTATTTTTCTTCTTATCATTTATCACTTCCTGGCATTTATCTTGCATTTGTTTTTTTGAGACAGGGTTTTGCTCTGTCGCCCAGGCTAGAGTACTACGGTGCAATCACAGCGCACTGAAGTCTCGAACTCCTGGGCTCAAAAGATCTTCCCGACTCAGCATCTTGAGTAGCTGGGACTACAGGTGTACACCACCACACCTGGCTAATTTTTTAAATTTTTGTAGAGACAGGGTCTTGTTATGTTGCCCAGGTTGGTCTCAAACTCCTGGCCTCAAGCCATCCTTATGACTTGGCCTCCCAAGGCGCTGGGATTATAGGCATGAGCCACCACACCTGTCATAAAAGTTTATAAATATCTAGTTGAGAAAAACGCAACTTTCCCCCCAATTATATGAATATAACCTAAAATCTAAGTAAAAACTCTTCACCTGATTGTTAGGCTATCTCCATACCTGGTATGTGCCAATTCCCTGTCCCGACTCGCTAGCATTCACCTAGCCACCAAATGCTACTCCACATCTGCAGTGACTGTGCCTCTGTCCCTGGACACGCTCCCTTCTGCTTACTTACAGGCGGCTCCATCTTAAATGCGTGATGCTCTGACAGGGGAAGTGGTTTGTATCTTTGGTAAATCATCACAGGGGATTCTCTAAAGACTGGGAAAAGGATTCACAATCTTATTTTTAGGCCAAAGACGAGAACTCTTTGAGCTGGGCTTAGTTGCACTCTTAGTGTTCACAAGTATTCCAAAACAATCTAAAACAGCCTTGGATACAGAAAGTATGCTTATGCTCCTTTCTGAAAGCATAAGGTATCCACCTCGACCTTACGTATCTGGATGTATCCAAGGGCTGGGAGTACCAAATAAATCACTTGTTAATAAAAGTCACAAAGTCTAATAGCCCACAATGTTACAGGCTTACCAAAAACTACAGAAATGAATGTCTACTACGTAAATAAATGACACAAGTACGTTGGATTTAAGGATAATTTTGCATCAGTAATAAGTACCCTTTTATCAGACGCTTTCCCTTTCTAAAAGTAAAATACAAACTTTTACAAACAAAAACATTACTCTCTCTGAAGACTTCTAGAACACTGTGTCCAAGGTCTTGCCATAGCTAAACTGTGGGGAGAGAGGAGTATGGAGTGTCTGACATTAGAAGGCTCCCAGTGCACACCTGTCAACTAAATGAATGAATTTTTGCTTGGGGTGGGAGTGAGGGTTTGACATGTATGGAGAGATTTGCTTTGCTGAGTTTGTGTGTATAATTTAAAGATTCTATAATTTCCATTCTCCATCCCATTACCCCTGCCCCCATTCCACCCCAGGGGCAAAGTCTCTAAAATGGTGTAAACATTTTTGAGATAATGCTGCACTCACCTAAATATAATTCTGCAAAAGATTTAACCTCTTAAACCTCTCTGTGCCTCAGTTTTCTTATTTGTAAAATGGGAATAATAATACATCCCCCAGGGGTTGTTGTAATAATGAGTTAGTTTTGTATAAATACTTAAAATAGTGCCTGGCTCATAATAAATGCTCTGTAAGTACTATTTTTTTTTTCTTTTTAGAGACAGGGTCTTGCTCTGCCACCTAGGCTGGGGTGCATTGGTGTCATTGTAGCTCACTATAACCTCAAACTCCTGGGCTCCAGCAATCCTCCTGCCTCAGCCTTCCAAGTAGCTAAGACTATAGGCACAGGCCACCATGCCCAGCTATTTTTTAAAAACTTTTTTGTAAAGACACGGTCTCACTATGTTGCTTAGGCTGGTCTTGAACTCCTGGCTTCAAGCAATCCTCCCTCCTTGGCCTCCCAACACTGGGAGCTGGGATTATGGGTGCGAGCTACCACATCTGTGTGCTCACTGTTATTCTTACTATTACCTTAAAGTTACAAAAGTGGCTTCCTTCTTCCCATCTCGAATTTTAACTCAATTTAATGAACTTCCTTTCCAAAGTCCACAAAGTCTTGCTATCCTTTTCTTTAACCAATATCTTGCAGTATAAACTTTACCTTCCTTTTAAACGACTGTATTCAGTTATGCCTGGTGGCTCATGCTTATAATCCCAGCATTTGGGGAGGCCCAGGTGGGAGAACTGCTTGAGCCCAGGAGTTTGAGACCAATCTGGGCAACAGAGTGAGACCCCATCTGTACAAAAAAATACAAAACTTAGCTGGGTGTAGCGGCATGCACCTGTAGTCTCAGCTACTTGGGAGGCCAAGGCAGGAGAATCACTTGAGCCCAGGAGTTTGAGGTTGCAGTGAGCTATGATGACACCACTGCACTCTAGTCTGGGTGACAGAGTGAGATCCTGTCTCATAAATGAATATATGAATGAATGAATAATGGTATTTCTATTTTTCTTTTCTTTTCTTTTTTTTGAGAGAGTCTTGCTCGATTGCCCAGGCTAGAGTGTCATGGCATCAGCCTAGCTCACAGCAACCTCAAACTCCTGGGCTCAAGCAATCCTCCTGCCTCAGTCCCCCAAGTAGCTGGGACTACAGGTGCACCTATTTTTAGTAGAAAAAGGGTCTTGCTCTTGCTCAGGCTAGTCTCGAACAGACCGCAAGCAATCCTCCCACCTCAGCCACCCAAAGTGCTAGGAATACAGGCGTGCAATTCCGTGCCTGGCTGGTATTTCTATTTCTTAACCAATTTCACTGGCACAAGGACTTCTACGATAAGAACTGTTGGGAAGTAGCAGAAAGGCACTGTAAGCTCTGTTCCCTTACTTCTCAATGACAGAACTTAGAATTGTGAAGGGTGATGGGTGGTGTAACAAAAACAAGACTTTGCCTTTGCCACACATACACTAAACTCTAAAAATAATAATCATAATAATAAACCACCTATTCTGATGTCTGACTAAGCCAGCAGGGAGCCGTGACTTCACCCATTCCTTTTAAGGACATATCTGATGACTCCTACTAATTAAAGTACAAAAGACAACTAACGAAATGTGAAGTTTTCATTTATTATACTGCTTTATGAATTATCTACAAATATTTCAATTCATTTAATAAAAATAAACCAGAAATAATAAGGTTGAGAAATAAAATAACATTTATCAGTGTTGTTATTATCCACCACCAGACTTAAGAGCTAACATTTACTGAGGACTTACTATATTATTTATAGCAAGTGTCTCTATGAACCTACTTGTTTAATCCTTACAAAAAAACCCTGGGAGGTAGGCACCATTATTATCCCCAGTTTATAGACAAGGAAACTGAGGTTCAGCAAGACTAAGTAGGATTGTAAAATGGTGTAGCAATTCTGGAAAACAATCTGGCAGTTCCATAAAAGGTTAAACATAGAATTACTATATGATCAAGTAGTTCCATTCCTAAGTATAAGCCTAAGAGAATTGAAAACATATGTCCACATAAAAATCTGTACACAAACGTTCATAGCAGGATTATTTATAACAGCCAAAAAAGTGAAAACAACCCATATGTCCATCAATGGATAAATGGAGAATACGGATATGAATGGATAAGTAAAATGGATAAAATGGAATATTATTCAGATATTAAAAAGGGATGAAGTACTTACTATACATGTTACAATGTGGATGAACCTTGAACATGTTATACAAAGAGACAGACATAAAAGGCAACATATTGTAAATTCCTTTTTTATGAAATGTCCAGAATAGGCAAATCCACAGAGACAGAAAGTAGACTGGTGGTTGCCAAGGGCTGGGGGGAGGGAGAAAGGAAGAGTGACTGCCAATGGGTATGGGGTTTTTGGGGGGCAGGTGAGGGATGATGAAAATGTTCTGGGATTAGATGGTGGTAATGGTTGTATAACTCTGAGAATACACTAAAACCATTAAAGGATAAATTTTATAGGATATGATCATATCTTAATCAAGCTATTTCTAAAAAGAGAGAGAAGTGACATACTTGCCCCAGGTCCCACACTACTACAGGGCACCATCTGAGCTGGATCTACCCCAGAACCTACTCTTTTGCCACTGGATCACGCTGCCTTTGTCCTGAGGACTTGTGGCAGTTTGTCCTATTATTCTCTGTACTTTTCTGCATGGTTGTTATATTTCATAATTTAAAGAGAAGAATAAGAAATTGAAATAAGAAACCTAATATATGTGTGTGGATATATATATATATATATATATGCATATATATATATGTATTTTTTTGAATGGGTCAGTCTCCGCAAGTGGAGAAAGATCCCAAGAAACCTAATACTGAGAGGCTCTGATTTTGGCAAAGGCTAGGGCTGGGTGGCAGATGAAAGAGAATATGTGTAAAAATTGCTTCTGATCTGAAAAGTATATGGCAAGGAGCCAGGATTCCGAATTATTAAAGACATCAGCACCAATTAATGACTAAAGGGCTATGGACAGAATGGCAAGAGCAGCTCCCTGGTTAGGGTTACTGGTTTGCTGCTGCTATTAACATTATTACATGCAGTAAGCAGTGGTGGTTACCCAGTAGCACAGACTGCCAGGGACAGAAAAATACTAAGTAGCAGCAATGAAGGCTGAAGACTTCGTTCATATTAAAGTTGGCCAACCATCAAGTAAGAAGGGTAGAGTAAAATGATCACATCTAGAAGTAGGTCAATACCAGAGCCATCTGCTCTTTAAAAAAACAAAAAATGTCTAAACACTACTTTATTAGCAATCAGGAAGGCAATTCTCTTTTTTAAAAATCATATTATTGGCCCTCTTATTATGTCTGTTCATCGTTCTGTGGTGAATGAGTCTTGCTCTTGCTCTGTAAACCTATCTTGTCCTTCTTCAATAAACTTCGTTTCATGCTTGCAAAAAAAAATAAAATAAAATAAAAATCACATTATTAAACAGATGGGACGAGAACAGAAAGAATAAAAGCATTCGGCCCACAAAAAAACAAACAAGGAAAAATTTGCCCAGGCAACATAGAGATGATAATATTCTGGGAGGACAATCAGTCATAAATCTTCATGTCATAGCCAAATCATTACATATTATATCAGGAAGAAGAGTGGAAGGAGGGAAAGGCGGAGAAGAGGTGAGGGGGAGGGAAGGAAGGAGAAGGTAAGGACAGGAGTTATTTGCTAAATATAAAAATCAAGTCTTAATCAGCAGGTTATCATAAATTTAGAACTCTCATCTAAATATAAGGTACACTGGGCATGGTGGCTCATGCCCTGTAATCCCTTTGGGAGGCTGGGGGGAGGATCACTTAAGGCTGGGAGTTCAGGACCAGTCTGGGCAACATAGCAAGACCTCAAGGTTCTGTCTCTACAAAAGACAAAAAAAAATTAGCAGGCTATGGTGGCATGTGCCTGTAGTTCCAGTTACTAAGGAGGCTGAGATAGGAGGATCTCTTGAGCCCAGGAGTTTGAAGTTGCAGTGAGCTATAATCATGCCACTGTATTCCAGCCTGGGTGATGGAATGAAGCCCTGTCTCCAAAAAAATTTTTTTTATTAACTGAGTAAATAAGTAAGTAAATAAATAAAGATGTAAGATCTTGGCCAAAAATGCACAATCTCAAAAATAAAAAGAGCAGACTTAGACTTAGACTTAGCAGATCACAGCTGCTAAAGCCATTAGGTGATAGCTACTAAGGAACAAGATATTCACATAGTCTCAAAGTACTACCTCACATATTACTTATGATTCACAAAGGGGAAAAGGATAATGCGGAAAACAACACCTTAACCAAGTGATCAAACATCCCCAATCATGGGAGAAACTGATATTATGTGCCTCCAGATGTGATGTGCCGAAATGAATATATAAACTAAATCATGAAGAAACATTAGGAAACAATCAGACAAATCCAAATTGTGAGACTCTCATGAAGGATTAGAACAAACAAAAAGGTATTAATAGAACTATTCTAGATTAAAAGAGACATGATAACTACACTAAGAGCATAATTTAAAAGAAAAAAAACCAAAAAACACAGCTTTAAAGGACATTATTGGGACAATAAAGACAATTTAAATATGGCCTAGGCCGGGCACAGTGGCTCACGCCTGTAATCCTAGCACTCTGGGAGGCTGAGGCGGGTGGATCGCTCAAGGTCAGGAGCTCGAAACCAGCCTGAGCAAGAGTGAGACCCCATCTCTACTATAAATAGAAAGAAATTAACTGGCCAACTAAAAATATATATAGAAA
>CAUYRT010092422.1:0-19900 GCA_963574885.1 Lepilemur ruficaudatus | reverse complement strand
AGAGAAGATAGATGACACCTCATCATCCCTTCATTCAGCAAGGATTTATTAAGCCCTTAGCACATCACTTAAATTCTCTGAGCCTCAGTTGCCTCACCTTAAAAACAGAAAAGCAATACACGTAGTCCAGAAGATTAAGTGAAAACAAATATGAAAATCTCTCAGCAGAGCACTTAGCACGTAAAAGCACTTGCAACTGTCCAAAAATTACAGAACCGATTGTCTCCCTTTGCTGGTTTCTCTCTATCTTCACCATTCTGTAATTAATTATGCTAAGTCTAGATGTAAATTTTTTTAGACTGTTTGGAACTTTTCAATATACTCTCCATGGCTCCACCTCCCTTTCTCACTATCTATTTCTATTGTTTTATGCCACATTTGGGGGGGGTGAAAAAGGATGTTACTCACTTGCAGCTTCCAGTTCACTAATTCTTTCTTTAGCCATCTCTAATCTCTTGTTTACTCCATGATAACTTTTTAAATAACTGTGCTTTTTATTTCCTTTAGGTTCTTTGCTATGTTTAACAGCCTTTTCTTCTCTTTAAGGTTGATATTCTGACCATAATCTAGTTGATAATTATAAACACACTTATTTTAAATTCTTTCAGATTTATCTACAGCAGCACAGGTGACATAGCATAGCAGTTAAGCATGAGGGATTCAGAGCCAGATGGACTGGATAAATTTCAGCTCTGTCACTTACTACCTATATTACTTGGGGTTAACCTCACTGTACCTCTATTCCCCTTCTACTTAATAATTATGATAATTATAATGCATAGTCCACTGAGTTTTTATGGAGACTAAATGAGGTGATACATGTAAATCATTTGAAACAGTGCCTGGCACATACTCAGCCTTTAATACATGTTAGCTATGATTATTATTATTTCTATTTTCTTAGGTTTGAATTCTCTGTGTGTTGGTATACTGACTTTCTCTTGTTGCATTGAGGTCCTCATGTGCTTTTTAATTTTTGTTTAAGAGTTCATTTTGCATGGACGTTTTTCCACAAGGTCTTTTCTTTCAATTGGTTTCATGGCTGTTTCAGTCCCGACCTTCAATTTCCCCATGCTGAAACAGGTCTTCCAATAGGGGTCTGGCATCCTTGAAACTATGGTTGCCGTTGTCATACCTCTGCGTCATTCAGGCCTGTGGAAACGACTCTTAGACCCAGTTCTTCCGACTCTAAATACCAAGTTCTTATCGCTCCTCCACAGCTGCCTCCTTCACAGGTATCGCAAGGACGCAGAGCAGAGCCAGCTTGCAGGGGATTGGGGAAGGTAACGAACCGGAAGTAACAAGTAAAATGGCCACTGCATTCATCAGCTCTGGATGCCGTGGCAAAATACCACAGACTGGGTGGCTCATAAACAACTGCAATTTATTTTCTCACCATCCTGGAGGCCTGACAGCCCAAGACCAAGGTCCAGTAAGGTTCAGTTTCTGGTGGGGGCCTCTTCCTGTCTTGTAGCTGGCCGCTTTCTTGCTCTGTGTTGGCACAACCTGTCCCCAGTGTGTGTGTGTGTGTGCAGAGGGGGGGGAGGGGCAGAGAGAGAGCGCGCATGTGAGAGGGCGCTAGTTAGCTCTCCCGTGTCTCTTCATGAGGACACTAACCCTATCAGATCAGGGCCCGTCCTTGTGCCCTCAGGTAACCTTAATTACTTCCTTACTCCAAATACAGACACCCTGGGGATTCGGGTTTCAACATACGAATTTGCGGGGGACACAAACATTTAATCTGTAACAGTCACGCATTCCAGAAACTCATCCACAGGAAGAAAAATTATATAGGCTAAAAACAAAACTGGAAAATGAGATCAGCCGGAATTTTTTCTAAGACTAGGGAGAACTGGGCACGATTGAAAATGTAAACAAAAGAAGCCCGAGTGGCCCCGGAAGGCAGGATTCTTGTCTTCACCGTTTCTACATTTTCAGGACCCAACACAATGTATTCAGTAAGTGGTTGGTGAATTGTCCCTGGATGAATAAACAAATGAATAAGAAAAAATGAGGTTGGCAAAACAGAGACCAAGGTCACGGACGAGCCTGGGACAGAGGGGCTTCATCAGAGGCGGCGTGGAGTCGTGCTGACCACCTGGAGCCTTGCTGGTGTGGTCCTGGCTCTCCTGCTTACTAGTTGCTCAGATGAGTTTCTTACCTGCCTGGGCCTCTGTTTCCTTATCTGTAAAATGGAAGTAATGATAATACCTACAGAGATCAAATTAGGCAATGAGTAATGCATGTATTTATTCACCAGTAAAGGTCTGTGGAATGGAGGCATAGATAGTTACCAAGATGAGTGGGAGAAAAAGCATGTTTTATTCTCCTTTGTATCTGCTAATGCAGAGGTGGACACAATCTCAGGACATGGGAAACAGAGCAATTAAACAGCCAAATCAGAACGTAAATAAAATGTAAAATCTGGGCAAGTATAAGCAGGATTATACTATTCGGAGGTTGCTGTTGTTATTGCTGTTTTAAGTTTCATGACTTGCTAGTATGTTTAAGGTCAAATTGGATGTATTTGCAAATACTGAATTTCCAGGGAGGATTACAATTGGAGGGAACAAAATGAAAGTCGCACATTTGCTTCTGGAAGAGGAGGAAATTTAAGGTTTGTTCAGAGTACAAGATAAATTGAAGCCAATGCTGGTAATCCCACAATATCATCTGGAGGCAGGTGGCTTAGCTAAAACTGCTCTTTTAGGGAGCCAAGAAGTGAAAGCATTGGCTCCATGACCTGACTTGGTGCTGAAAGAGTTATAAGCGTGTGTGCATGGGCTTGTGGTGATCATACAGTCATTCAACTAGCGGTGAAATAAGCAAATGTCAATGACCATAGGGTTGAAGCCGAGGATCTGATCACGTGGTCTTAACCTGATTAATGATACACAAAAGCTCAATGTATCCAGAAGAACAGTACATTTGAAACCAAAAAACCTAGGCTGAAGACCGACTCTGCTGTTAATTTGCTATATTGCCTTGGAGAAACCATGTGACTTCCCTGGTCCCCACTTTGCTCATGCAAAGCACACATGCAGGGATCGCCACCATGGCTGACTCATGAGAATTAAGTAGATCAATGACAAGAATATTTTTTTGCTAGGTTTCCAGCAACCTAACTAGGCAAAAGTCTAGCTGTAGTCAAGGCTGATGTTTTCCTTAGTGTTTTATGAGAGGAGTTAACTTTCATGTCCTCAAAACCTTGGACAGGACCGAAGGAGGGGCTTGGTGCAAATTAGCGTTTTCTCAAGCAGAATAAGGAAGGGAGAGGCCCTGCTGGAAGTCAGGTGATGTGGAGGGTGCAGGTGGCGATAAGAAAAGGTAAAGGGAGACCGCTCTGACCGAATGTTTGTGTCTCTCAACATGCCTGTGTTGGAACCCCACTGTGATGATGCTGGAAGGTGGGGCACTCGGTAGGTCGTGGGGGATGAGGGTGGAGCCCTTGCGAATGGGATTAGCGCTCCTAACAGAAGAGACATCAGAGCATTTTCTCTTTCCCCTCCTCCCCCATCCCACATGAGGCTACAAGGAGAAGATGCCATCTGTGAACCAAGAAGATGGCCCTCACCAGACACCAGATCTGCCAGCACCTTGAGCTTGGACGTCCCCGCCTCCAGAACTGTGAGAAATAAATGTCTGTCATTTAAGCCACCCATTCTATGGTATTTTTACTATAGCACCTCCAACAGACTGAGATAGGGACATTTCAGGATCTACTGTTTGAGGGCCAGGAAATCGGGACCAAGAGGTGAAGTCGAAGTGAAATTTCCATTCTCAGCCTTAAACTCTTCCCCAAGTACTAAACGCCCTCTCCCAAGTACCAAAATGGGCATCGGATGGCGGCCCTGGGACTGCCGATCAAGCTGGGTGTATGGGCGGGAACATCACTTGGTCTTGGAGTCTCGAGTCAGAAAGCACCGCCATTGTCAAAACATGAGCCACGGTCACTCATTTGACGCCGTCAGCTCCCCCCGGCCCTGCTGGAGCTTGCTGACTATGTCATAGCAGACCTGGAAAGTGATGCTCGTGCTAAAGAATGCAATTACTCTCGTCTTATTGGATCACTGGCTTCCTGAACCAGAAAGCCCCACATGCGGTGCTTTTGTACCTGCTAGTCAAAAGGTCCCAGTCCTACTCATTAATTCAGCATTTTTCCCCAAAGTGAGGGCATTTCCCTCAGGGTACGGGGACACAAGATGATTTTAGGTGGCTTGCAGACAGCACATAAAACACTTGGTTCACACGTTGATTACCCTTTATCCTTTCCAATGACATCCAGCAGAAAGTCTTTGGTGCATGTCAGTAGGACTCTCGTACCCTTCTCCTGTTTGCAGGTCTCCCTCTGAGTCTAACTGCTAGAGTAGGCAAAAGTCTAGAATGTTCTTTCACGGCACATTTCATAGTTACCTTCCATCTGTGGCATGAGATCCTGATTTTTCCATTTGAAATACTGTTAGTTAAAGTCCCTTTTTAATAAATACATTTAAGTTTAAACTTAAAGAAAAATACTGAATAAATAAAAGTGCAGGTGGTGCTTGACTATGACAAAGAATGGTGACCTAATATGGGGATAATGGAAGTCTGGAATGTAATTTAATTAAACAGAGTCCCAAGGGTCTCCAGAGATGGGTGGGAAAGAGGGAAGGAAATCAGCACTTATGGAGTGCCTGCTATGTGCTCAGGCACAGGGTTAGGCATTGCTTCTGCCTTGTTTGTCCAATTGATATACATAGTGGATTTGTAAAAGCAATACAGCAAAGTGGTTTAAAAGTGCCAACTCTGAAATCACTGATTACTAATAGTTGTGGGACCTTGCATAAGTGATTAAACCTGCCTAGGCCTCATTTTAGGGTTGCCAGAATCAACAAATAAAAATACAAAATGACCAGTTAAATTAACAAATAAACAATTAAAAAATTGTATAAGTATATTCCATGCAGTACTTGGAACATACTTTATAAAAACATTTTTATTGCATATTTTTGTGTTGTACAATGTAATGTTTTGATGTACATATACAGAGTAAAACGGTTACTATAGTTAAGCAAATTAACACATCCATCATCTCAAACAGTTACCTTTTGTGTGTGTGTGTGTGTGTGTGTGTGTGTGTGTGTATGTGGTGAATGCACCTAAAATCCACTCTTTTAGTAAAAATTCTGAATGCAGTAACCATAGTCTTTATGTTGTACAATGGGTCTCTATACTTGTTCAACCCATGTATCTGCAACTTGGTATCTTTTGATCTACATCTTCCCATTTCCCCACCCCCACTACCACCACCCCTGCACCCCTGCCCTGGTTACCACTTTCTTTTTCTCTGTGTGTATTCAACTTCTTCTTAAATAGAGACTGTGTCTCACTCTGTTGCCCATGATAGAGGCTGTGGTGTCATCATAGCTCACTGCATCCTCAAACTCCTGGGCTCCAGCGATCCTCCTGCCTCAGCCTCCCTCCCGAGTAGCTGGGGCTACCAGTGCACACCACTACCCTGAGCTAATTTTTCTATTTTTAGTAGAGATGGGGTCTGGCTCTTCATCAGGTTGGCCTCAAACTTCTGACCTCAAGTGATCCACTCGGCCTCCCAGAGTGCTAGGATTACAGGCGTGAGCCACCGAGCCCAACCCCAACTTTTCTTTCTTAGATTCCACATGTAAGTGAGATCATACAGAATTTTTCTTTCTACATCTGAGGCATTTCACTTGGCATGATGTCTTCCAGGTTCATCCATGGTGCAGCAAGTGGTGGGATTTCCTCCTTTTTAAAGGCTGAATGATACCCCATCGTGTACATACACCATAATTTCTTCACCATCCACCAGTGGACACTTCAGTGTTTCCATGTCGTGGCTGCTGTGACTAACGCTGCCATGAACGTGAGAGTGCACATGTCTTCGTGAGGTGACCGTTTCATTTCCTTTGGGTATATACCCAGAAGAAAGATGGCTGGATCATATGGCAGTTCTATGTTAAATTTTTTAGGAATCTTCATACCGTTTTCCACAGTGGCTACACCGATGTACACCCCCACTACAGTGTACAAGTGCTCCCTTTCCTCCACGCCCTTGCCAACATTTGCTGGATCTTTTTGATAATTGTCGTCCTAACAGGTGTGAGGTGATATCTCTTGTGGTTTTGATTTGCATTTCCCTGACGATTAGTGATGCTGAGCATCTTTTCATATACCTGTTGGCCACTTTTATGTCTTCTTTGGAAAAATGTCTATTCGGGTCCTTTGCCCATTTTTTAATCTGGTTATTTGTTTTTTTTGTTATTGCATTGTGTGAGTTCTTTATATATTTTAAATATTAATCCCTTATCAGATACAGAGATTGCAAATTTTTTCTTCCAATCCATGGACTGCCTTTCCATTTTGTTTACAGTCTCTTTGCCGTGCAGAAGCTTTTTAGTGTGATGTAGTCTCATTTATTTATTTTTGCTTTTGTAGCCTGAACTTTTAGTATGTTATCCAAAAAGTCATTTTCAAGGCCAGAAGCTTTTCCACCACTTTCTCTTCCAGTAGTTTTATGGTTTCAGGTCTTATATTTGGATCTTTTGTCCATTTTGAGTTGATTTTTATGTATGGTATAAGATGAGGTATATGAATCAGAGAGGAAGAAGTAAAATTATCTCTATCTGCAGATGACATGATCCTGTATAAAACCCCCAAGACTTCACACAAAAAAACTGGTAGAACTAATTAATAAGTAAATTCAGTAAAGTTGTGAGATACACAATCAACATACAAAAATCAGTTGCATTTCTGTGCACAAATAATGACTTGTCTGAAAAAGAAATCAAGAAAACCATCCCATTTAAAATAGCATCAAAAATAAAATAAAATATTGAAGAGTAAATTTAACCAAAAAAGTAAAAGATCTGTACACTGAAAACCAAAAAACTCAAATGAAAGAAACTGAAGAAGACACAAATAAAGGGAAATATATCCCATGTTCATGCATTGGAAGAGTTAATATTGTTAAAATGTTTATACTGCTCAAAGCAATATACAAACTCTATATAATCCCTAAAATGCAATGAAATTCTTCGCAGAAATTTTTTTAAAAAATTCTAAAATTTTTATGGAACCACTAAAGACTCCCAACAGCCAAAGCAATTCTGAGAAAGAAAAACAAAGTTGGAGGCACCACATTTCCTAATTTAAGATTGTATTACAAACCTATAGTAATCAAAACAGTATGGTACAGGCATAAAAACAGACACATAGGCCAATGGAATAGAACAGTGAGCACAGAAATAAACCCAAGCATAAGTGGTCAACTAATTTTTGACACAGGCATCAAGATACCATGGGGAAAGAATAGTCTCTTTCATTAACGGTGCTGGGAAAATTGAATTTCCACATGCAAAAGAATGATATTGGACTGTTATCTTTGGGACATACTTGTATTTTAAAACTGTGCTATTTATCTAAGATTCAGATTTAACTGGGCACCTTGTATCTAACCCAGCAATCCTTCCTCAGTTTCCTCCTCTGCAACACGGAGAAAAGTCTCTACCTCATAAATAAGTTAACATGTGTATTTAAAACAGTGCCTAACACCTGCTTGATAACTGTTTGATTATCTTTCTAATCTTTCATGAGGTGGCCATTAAAACTCTGCACCTGAGACACCTCCACGGAACCCCAGGGCTCCACGGCACACAGTTCAGGAAACCGCTCCTCTCAACCCAACCTCTGTTTTCAACAAACTAAGGACGCTCCCTGAGGGCAGGGACCAGACCTGTTTTCCTTGACAGTATATCCCCAGCACAAGCACAGGGCCTGCAACAAGTTAAAAGTCAGTTAATACGCATTGAGTAAACCATGAAAACATCATCTTGCAAATGAAAAAGGACAAAATATTAATAGATGAAGACCGTGTGGCTACTGGCCGGCCTGATACTTGAATCCACAAATAAATACATATTGAGGGTGTTGCATAGGTCTTAATGAGCATGGAGTCCACTAAAAAGTACTGAAAATTCCAGAAAAGATGAGACAATGGCATGAAAGAGGTACCTGATCCATGGTGTCCTTTTGGAGCCTTTAAGATGGTGTTATTTCTGTCGGGGCTAATCCCCGCCCCGTCCCGTGAGGCTGTGTCCTGAAACTGCCTGTTCACACTGTCCTGTGGAATGCTCTGGATCGACTTTTACAATTTATGTAAGTGCTCAAATATGACCGGCAATTGTTGCTTTTGCACGTACTGTGAAATTAGCCCTGCACAAGGCATGGGGTTAACTCGGAAAAGTGCAAGCTAGTTTGCAACCTTCAGGGCTGCACAGTCTGTCTAAAACGATAAGCACTTTACACCTCTGCAAAATAAGAGGTGAGCAGAATGTTTAATGTGCAGGAAAAAGTTGGTGTGTTCTAGGTGGTCCCTGGGGAGAAAATTAGGACCAGTGGAGGAGTATTTGAAGGTAGTTCCGAGCAAGTAGAATTATCTAAGGACAGAGTGAATGGCACAGGGAAGCAGTGAGTCCCCTGACACTGGAGGCATACAAGGAAAGCCTGGACACTCTTTCATGGGAATATTGTACAAAGGGGTCCAGTAGAAGCTGGTCTCACCAGTCTTTGTGGTTCTTCCTCATGCAGAAGCTCCATGAGTCTGCCCCCTGGCATGAGAGGTAACCGGTATGCAAACCGCGCCTTCCAATTCTGGGTGGTCCGCATTGCCCAAAGATGGAGGCTGCGTCTGAGCCAGTACTGTGCTTGACAGCAGAGCTAAGGGCTGGGCTCGAGCTCTTCCTGTAGCTGCTAAGTGCAGGGAGAGGGCGTGGGGAGGGCAGAGGAGATGTGCATGCCAGTAGGAAGGGATAGTTTCCTTCTTCCCTATTCTGTGCTATTTGGGCTCCCAGCAAAGCCAAATTATGCCCAAACCCAGCCACTTTTGGGGATTGTTTTACATCGGAATTGCGACAAGATTGTACAAAGCTTTTTTTTTTTTATTTTAATTTTTTTGCACCATTAGAAGATATTATCTGGGCTATGCCAGAACCATCTGGAAAGGCAGGAAGGCGCTCGGCCTGCTGCCTGGATCCTCTGCTCAGCTCAGCAGGCCTGGCTTGGAAAACGAAATGCCACGGCCCTCACCAGCCACAACTGTCCCTCCACCCGCTGCCGGAACATATCTCCAGCTCGACCACAGACGCCAGGCAAGCACGCTTCCGCACACTTCCACCTCCTCTCGGGCCTGCTCACAGCCATGTGAGGAGATACTGCCTGGGCATATTTCAGCAGGGTATTTTGCTGTTGTTGTTATTGTTTGTTTTTAAATAAGAAGCTTGAGGAGCTGTGGTACTTAATTTGTGGGTAGGAGAAACCTGAATGGATAGAATACAACGTCAACCACATTTCCCCTTGGATTGAGAGTCTGCAGCCACCACCCCCCACCACCTCCACACGGTACACACACCGCTGCCACTCAGACTAGCAGAGACTTGTCCCGCAGATGGGACCCTCTCTGACGGCCAGGCTAGAGGAGCCCAAGTCTTGAGTCTGCTTTGATGCAGAGAGAGATACCATCACCTAGCAGCCTGTAAATGCAAGCATTGGCTTTTTTTAAAGAGAAAAAATATATACATACCTTGTTTATAAACAGCAAAGAAAAGAAAAAGATGAAATACCTGGAAAATATATATTTACTAAAAAAAAAAAACAGATCCTGGTGATTCTTTTTAATTGGGTTGGAAGGGGTTACTTCATTATGCAGCAAATTAGAAAATTCATAATTTATCATTGCACCCAGTCGAAATGCCACCCAACTGAGTCGCACCCCTGTGAAAACCATCACATAGTAGCAAACTGTCAAGCCTGCTGCAGCCGACGGGCAAAATTAATATGCAAATGTATGCAAGAAATTAAAAAGCAGAATTACCCAGGCAAATGAGGTAGCTATACTTGAATTGTTAGAATTATGAATAATTACTGCGAATTTTCTGCTCCTAATATAACTTGTTTTTTGATAAACAAAGACTTAATTATCGAGATGCGCTGGAGAATTTCCGTGGCGCTCATTAATCTTGCAAAAAAAACAAGTCCCTGGTGCCCAAGCCGTAATGAAGAGCGCGTGCCCTGAATCTTCAGAAAGATCACAGGCACCAGGGTGCCAGGGCTGGAGAAAAAAAATGACAGTGCCAATGTCCCCTCCTGTACCCTGGAGTGTCATAACGTCTTCCACTAACTATCAAAGGGACTTATTTATGCCAGCAGCTGAGCTATAAGTCCAATTTACGATGCCTTGAGCAGTGGTGAAATGGTCTGTTGATGTGCGGTGGAAATGCCATCTTGCAGTGGCGTGCGCTGGTCCCGATGATACCAACATGATGAGGACCCTGCGCTCCAGCGCTAATGGATGCCGCGTGACAGACCGTAATCCGCAAGAGGGACCATCTTTTAGGACCGGTCTCGATGGTTCTCCATCAATCTTGGTTGTGCAGTTCACTGGTGTCCATGGGAACAGGGGCATTATCATAAACACTGGCTTTAAATTTTCCCATTAAGAGTGGCAACCAGGAGGAGCAAGATGGGCAGCGCCCGGTGGGGCAGTGGCCATGCAGCCGTCACCGTCTCTGACGGCCGGAGCCCAAGCCCGACGGGCAGAGCAGGGAAGCTGTCCTTCCTTCAGGCTGGTGACCAGCCGGCAGCGGGGAGCCAGGAAGAGTCCCGGGCAGCCCGAGGGGGCTGTTTCCACGGCCCAAGAAGCCGGGCGGCCCTGTGGGAGCCGAGCTCATTTACCAGAGCGTGCAGAGGGGCCGTCCCCCCAGGTCCTCTCAGCACACAGCCGAGGGGGCCTGCTGAGCGCGTATTATTACTTAAAACCTGGCATCTAAGTGGGAATGACTGAGTTCCCGTCATCATTAGGCCGATTAGCGCCGTGATAAACCCTCACAGATCATAAGGCAAAATTACAAAACATCACTTCTGGAGCTCTGCGGTGACTGAAGGAGCTCCCGGCTGCCTGCATTTTCAAACACCTCCTTTCTGAATTCAGGTCCCCAAATACCCTGATGTCTTGACAGAACCATTTCACTGTGTAGGCAAATTGTCACCTTTTACACCAGGGCATCTGTCATTTTTATACTCAATGCCGCCTCTCCCTCCTCCTAGCTCGCCCATCTCTCTCTCTCTCTCTCTCTCTCTCTCTGGCCCTCTCCCTTCCCCTTTCTCCCTCTCTCCCTCTCTCCCCCTAGTCTCAGTACGAACCCCCTGGGAGCCCAGCACCCTATCCAGGAATGGGCTCATATATCTCCTGCATTATACTTACACAAAAAGAAAAAACCTTCTGCAAGTCAGATAGAAATGATGTATCTCCGACATCATTCATCTCCAGATTTTATTTTTATGCAGAACTCAGAGCAGCTTGTCTTGCATTCTCTCACCTTCCCTGAGATTAATTCTCACCATGGGCCTGTGATAGGATTGTGAGGGTGAGAAGACATCCGAGCTCAACAAGAAATAAAACACAACTCAGCAACTCCATCTTCAGCCACTCAGACCCATTCCTGAGGGGACGTTCCTAAAACAGCCATCCTCCTCTTCAAGAGGAAGACTCCCCCAGAAAGAGAGGGGCAGGGGAGTCCATCATCCTCTACATGTTCATCATTCCTCTGTTGGACATTTAACCAACAAGTAAAATTGAGCAGCTACTAAGTGCCTAGCCTAAAGGGTCACAGTGGGACATAAGTGACCAGAGAGATAGATCCAAGCTTTGTGTCAAACGCTACCACTTAGAAAGCTGTGTGACTGTCTTAGTCCATTTTCTGCTGCTATAACAGGATACCACAGACTGGGTAATTTATAAAGAAAGGAAGTTTATTTGGTTCTGGAGGCTGGGAAGTCCAAGAGCATGGCACTGACATCTGGTGAGGCTCGTGCCATGGCGCAAGTGTGGACGGCAAACTCAAGCTCAAGACAGAGAGAGGAACAAAGCCAACTTATCAGGAGCCCACTCCTGTGATAAATAACCACTCCCCGGATAACAAGATAAGGACATTAACCCATTCATAAGAGCAGAGCCCTCATGGCCTAATCACCTCTTAGAGGCCCCACCTCTTAATGCCATTATAGTGGCAATTAAATTTCAACATGAGTTTTGGCAGGGACATTCAAACCACAGCAATGACCTTGAGCAATTACTTAATGTCTCTAAGTCTCAAGATCTTCAAATGCAAAAAAGGGACAGAGTTGTGGGAAGAATGACATGAGTATTAAAACCTCATCATGGTGCCAAGTACGTGATGGGCAATTTGCATTTTTATTACTAAACAATGAAGTAAGCATGGTCTCAGCCTATCCTCAGGAAGGGTACCGTCCAGGTGGCTGTCACAGGGGGCTAGTTCCTAAAAATGTGATATGTGAAATAATTAGCATATAATTATGAGCCAAGATAAATCAGCCTGACTTAAGCAAGAGTCAGTGGGGCTCAGAGTAGTCAGAGAAGGTTTAGCAGGGACCAGGCCACCCTATCCCTCTCCAATCCCAGCCTTTGGAGCTCTCTGCTGGGCCCGGGCTCTGCAAACTGCGTTTCTGCTCTGTCTGCTACTCCCTGCTAGGCTTAGATGAAAAAGAGGCTTGTGCTTCCTGCTCCCCTGTCGTTCCTGTCTGGCTTCGTCACCCCAGCAGCAGCAGTTCCTTTCTGAGCAGCAGCTGAATCCACTTTGCACTTTTTGCAACACCTACCAAGCCAGCTTTCTCTGTGCCCCTTGCTAGGGAGGCCGAGTCCCACGGCCTGGGAACCCCCTCAGTCCTGGGCAAACCAGGACAGTTGGTCCCTCCTCATCCCTGAGACACCAGCCCCAGCCAAGCCGCACCTGCTCCTTGCGGTCTGGGTCCAAGCGCCACCAGCCGGGCTGCGCTTTCTCAGTTCTAGTAACTCCACCCTCTTCCTCCAGCCGCAGCCCTGGGGGGCGGGCTGGGCTGCTTTCTGTTCCCATGGTACCTTAATGTGCTCTTTCCAATGGTTTGATTAACAGTGTCAGAAACATCTAACACTTCTTTATTTGTACATGTGGTATATATATACATAACAGTAAATTTAGCCAGTTTGACTATTTTTGAGTGTGCGGTTTAGTGGCGTTAAGTACATCCGCATCACTGTACAACCATCATCACTGTTCATCTCCAGAAATTTTTCATCTTGCAAAACTGAAACTCTGTCCCCATTAAACATCTCCCTCCCCCACAGCCCCCCAGCCCCTGGCGACCACAGTTCCACTTTCTGTCTCTGTGAGTATGACAACCCTAGAGACCTCGTATAAGTGCAATGATACAGTATTTGTCCTTCTGTGTCTAGCTGATTTTTTTAACATTGTCTCCATGTTGCAGCCTGTGTCAGAACTTCTTTCCTTTTCAAGGCTGGGTAATACTCCACTCCACGTACCACCACATTTGCTTGTCTGTCCACCCCTTGGTGGACACGGACTGCTTCTATATTTTGTCTATTGTGAGTGATGCTGCTATGAACATGGGTGCACAAACATCTCTTCAAGACCCTGCTTTCAATTTTTGGGGGTATATTTACCCCAAAATGGACCTGCGGGCTTATAAGGGCATTCTATTTTTAATTTTCTAAGGAACCACTATCATATTTGTCCCAAAGGCCGCACCACTGCACGTACCCACCAGCAAGGCACAATGGCTCCAATGTCTCCACATCCTTCCCCACTCCTGCTATTTTCCATTTTGTTTGGTAACAGCCACCCTAATGGGTGTGAAGTAGGACACTCCCTCATGCTAGGTTTGCTCTGTGGGAATAACCGTGCGGTTCTGTCTCCTGGCTGGACCCTGGCTGTTACAGAAGACTTCCTGGAGGAGGTGGGACCTGACCAAGGCATTGGAGGATGAGGAACACGGGCAGGGGCTGAGAGGGAGGACGGGGGGTGGGGGCCACGAGGCAGGGCTGAGACTGCAGAGGGCGGGGCTGGAGAGGAGTGCGGGCAGATCCACACCGGGGTTGGGTGAGATGACTCACACAGCTGGGTTGAATTTTGTTCCCTTGGCAACCCGTCCCTGCAGCTGGAGCAAGTGTGCTCTGACTGCACCCCGCATGTTCTCCCAGACCTCTCTAGACACCCAGTGATTGGACCCGGGAAACATAATGAAGCATCTACCCACTGAGCAGATGCAAAAACTAAGACTTACAGAGGCAGTAACTCAGCCAAAACACCCGGTGAGAACTCAGTCCTCCTGTTTCTCTCCACCTTGCAGCACTGGTCGCACCATCCCCCGCAGAGAGGGGACATCTGCTTTTCCCTCCCAGGCCCAATGAGGGCGGTCACAACAAGAACCAGGTTTGACTGAGCGTTCGCAATGAGCCGGGTGCTTCATGTGCATCATGTCACTGTCCTGCCACAACACGGCCCAAGGTCAGCTCCACCACTGCTCCCATTTCATAGATGAGGAAGCTGAGGGTTAGCACGTTTAAATGACCTGCCTGAGCTAGTAGGAGAAGCAGGGCCAGGATTGGAGCCCTTGGCCCGACACCAAAGCCCACGTGCTTCCACTCCACCCACGGTGGGTGGGGGCATCCCTGGGGAAGGACCTGGGTCCCCCAAGGTGCTTGTCCAGGGAGCGCTGTGCGGTGCTCAGCAGCAGATGCTAAGAACTCTTCAGCGACAGTTGCAGATGGTGAGCTGACTTCGCGCTCCTATGGTAACCTGCAGCAGGCAGAGGCGTTAATTGGCAGAGACAGAGAGAGCCCAGAGCCAGGCAGAGCAGGCCTGTCAAAAGTCCTGAACAAGGCAAGTGTTTTCTATATTATTTTTTCTGCCCATATTTATTATTTATTTAGGAATGTGTTTTCCCCCAAGCTCTTTCTGAGGCTGTGGTGAGGAGGGCCGGCAGCATGGGGCGAATTGAGGAAACCTGGACTCGCCCTGCACAGAGGCCCATGCCTGCCCCACCCCGCACTCAGGACTGAGATCTGCAGGGGCCCTGGTGGTGGCCCACGGCACCGACCGGGCAGGGCCAGCCCAGCCAGCCTAACACCAGCCCCGGGTCTGAGCCTCCTGAAGACCCGCTGAAAGCCCCAGACCTCTTACTTACAGGTCTGGGGGTTTGTAGAGTCTCCTGACATCTCTGTGGAAAGCCTCGGGGCCCATAGACCCCAGAAGAAGCCCATCTGAGCTGGCCTCCAAGCTTCTCAAGGACAGGGACGGGCTCTTGTTTGCCATGGACTCCCCCACATCCAGAAAAGGCTGGCCTGTGACAGGCCCCATATGTGTTGAATGATGACGTGAACTCCAGCTAGAGAGTCTCACACCCACTTCACAGATAAGAAAATTGAGACCCAGAGAGGGTGTGTTATTTGTGCTATGCTCTGGTCTGACTCCAAAGCCCAGGCTCCATCCTCTCTACGTGCCCTTCCAGCAGTGCTGGGATCATCACGAGAGACAGCAGTTCTTAGGTGACCAGGGTGTGCAAGCACATCAATGCATTGGAGCATTCAGTCTCCATAGCAACCGTAGCAACAGGTTCTAGCATTGTGCCTGTTTTAAAACTGAGGAAACTGAGGCACAGAAACATCAGGCAACTCACCAAGGTTCTCAGCAAATAAGTGGCAAAGCTGGGATTGGAACCAAGTTGCTGCCTCCAGGGCCCATGCACCCACCGAGTCGGCTGCCCCAGCTCCCTCAGGCCTGGCTTAGGTCTTGGAAGACGGGAACCCCCAAGACTCCCTGCCCTGTGGAAGGGGCCTTTGGGAGGCAGCAGTTTCTGGAACCGAAGGCCAGGCACAAAAGCCAGCACCTCCCCAGCAGCAAACCCTGACGCTAGCACTTGCCGGCTGCGGGGACCTCAGGCCTTAGCTTACTCGTCAGGAAGATAGGGGAGGGGACCACACTTGCTCTGAGGTGCATGCCTAGCCTTCGGCCCAGAGATGCACACGCCATGGAGATGGTCTGCAGAACGCACTTAGAACGGTGTCTGGCCCAGAGGGAGTGTCCCTAAGTACGAGCTACTGCCACTGTTGTCATTACTGTGGTCGACACTCACGGTTTGTTGCTCCCCAACATCCATCACAGAGAAACTGAAGCCTCAGGATGGGGGAGGCGGGTGGACCCAGGGAAAGCGTCAGGCAGGAGACCAGAGTCGGTGCCCTGTCTCCTGCCCTGCCCAGGCCCCGGGGCAGGTTTCCAACCTCTCTGTGACCAGCCCCCTCCCTGCCTCCCACCCACCAACCAGCGGGAGCTGTAACGGGTCCCACCAAGATGCTGTCGCAGGCGTCACACGAGAGGGTCCGTGGTAAGTGCTGAGAGCCATGCCGGCACGGCGAAAGCATGCCACAAACGCTGCTGTCGGGGCTGCTCTGTCTCACAACTCCATTAGAATCATCTAGTCTGGTCAAGTCCGGGCACTTTTGCATCCGATGGCTGGGCCGGCCCCGGGCGAGGCACTGAGGGAAATCAGACACAGCCTCTGAACCCAGAGCACATGCTCCATGTTGACAAAAACCGGCCCTCGTAGTGCTCAGAAGAGGTCGATGGGGCAGAGCCACAGCTGGGAGAGGCAAGGGACGGGCAGCACTTACAGCTAGGCCTGGGGAGCGCTGACGGGGTTGGAGCAGGGCCTCAAAGAATGAGGACCAATGGTGGGAAAGCGTCCCAGGCAGAAGGCACCACGCAGGCAAAGGCCCGAGACGGGATGTTCACAGGTCACCACTAGCACAGAGAACGCCTTTGTGTGAACTGGACAGGAGGCGCCTTCCCCCTGCGTGCGTCCTCAGTCTAAGGTGCACGGCTTGGGGAGAGGGTCCTGGGCTGGGTGCCGTGCCCTACTCACCCCTAGGCTGGGAGCCCTCGTACAGTGAACAACCTGCCCAACACATGCAGTGGCCCTGGGTGTTCAAGAAAATGAAGAATCAGTGGATGTTGCTGGAACACAAAGTCCATGGGGAGAAGGGTCCAATGAGAAGGAAAGTTGGAAAGATCCAGCGTCTCCTGGAGCAGGGATGGAAGACTGGCTGTGTGCAGTCTGCCTGGAGTAGGAGGCGGAGCACGGAGAAGACACAGGCACGGAAGCTCCATCAGAAGGAGAGCTGAGATGGATGAGTGATGTCTGCCACGGGCTCAGACGGGGAGGGCGTGGCAGAGGCACCCTGTGGCGTGTGCTCTCCTTGTCTGAGAAGGGGCAGCAAGCAAAGGAACCGCATTTCAGTCTGGTGATGTTGCCAGAACTTTCCTCACAAGAGGCTCTTGTGGGGCTGAGCTGGGCTGCGGCTGTACGGGCCCCCGCCCCTCACACTGAATCCTCTCCCAGATAAGCAAACACAATGAAGGTGGGGGAGGAGGAAAAATCCACCCACTTGGGCAGAATGGAGCTGCAGCAGCCTCGCTGAGACAGACCTGCCTCTGCCTCATGCAGACAGAGCCTTGGGCACAGACACTTGCCCCCAAGGAGTTTGTGAGCCGAGTGCAACTCTGGAAATTAATTTTTAATTGGCACACCCTTGCCAAGGGAAGGAACAAAGGAGGGAAGGAGCTGCTGGGGAGAAGGCTCCTTCTCCTCCCAGAGCTCAACGCCCCGGCTCCCCCAGATTTCTCAATGACCCTCTGACCCCTGCTGTCCCTCGATGTGGCTACAGACTCCCTGAAGATACTGAGCACTTGAACTGCGGCCAGTCTGAACTGAGATGGGTCTTAAATACTCACCAGATTTGAAAGATTCAGTGCAAAAAAAAAAAAGAATGCAAAATATCTCACTGACCATTTTTATATTAATTACATGTTGAAATGTAATACTTTGCATAATTGAGTTAAATGAAATACAGTATGAAAGTTTATTTCTCCTCTTTCTTTGTACTTTATTGTGGCTACTAGGAAATGTACGATTACACATGTGGCTTGCTGCGTGTTTCCATGGGACAAAGCTGCTCTCGACTTTCTGCAGGTGATTCCGGCTGCACCGGCTCTGGCTCCAGAGCTCTGGGCTCTGGCCACAAACGTGGGCAAGGAGGGCATGTCCCCAGCCCACAGCAGGACCCCTTATAGGTCAGGAATTCCAGCCTGAAATCCCAGAAGAGAACACATGTTGTCTCATTACATGAGATTTATGTTCTTTAAGGGAATCTCTTTATTTCATTTTATTAATAGACTTTGTTTTCTAGAGCACTTTTATGTTTGCAGAAAAATTGAATGGGAGGTGCAGGGGCTTCCTTCACACCGGCAGTTTCCGCTATTGTTAACAGTCTGCATCAGTGTTTCCACGGCGCTCGTTACACTCGGTGAACCAATATCAATACATTATTAATATGGGAAGTCCTTAGCTCACCTTGGGGTTCACCATGTGGGTTGCACCTTCTGTGGGTTTTGACAAATGTCATGGATCCACCGTTACAGCATCGTACAGGATAGTTTCGCTGCCCTAAAATCCCCTACAGGCCCCTGCTCATCCCTCCCCGCCACCTCCCAGCTCTTGGCAAACTGATCTTCCTACTGTCTCTGTAGTTTTGCCTTTTCCAGAATGTCATATAGTTGGAATCGTACAGCGTGTAGCCTCTTCAAACCGGCTTCTTTCACGTAGCAATGTGGATTTAAAGTTTCTCCGTGTCATTTCGTGGCTTGAAAGTTCATTTCTTATCTGTAAATAATATTCCATTGTATAGATGTACCTCGGTTTGTTTACTCACTCACTTATCAAAGGGACATCTTGGTTGCTTCTAGGTTTCGTTTATGTTTTTTCAATGGATTTTTAAAAGTTAGATTCTTCAGTTCTCACTCTACCAGTAATTTAGGAGAATAATAAAACAGTTTTGGAAGTGGAGGGAGGAACTAGGCAGTGTAGTACCTTGACGGCAGGTATGCAGACTGCTGCCCCTGTCCTCAAGGATGCGTCCCAGATCCCCAAGGGAGAGGGGTGCGAAAGATGCCGGCCCGGAGGGGTGGGGCTCAGGAATGCCACATGAGCACCTGCTACCTCCAAACCAAACTGGACACACAGGACCTGGGGAACAGCAGGGGTGAGGGAGGAGGAGGACAATGAAGGGTCTTTCATCAGCTGAACACCAGCCAGATGCCAGGTTGCCACTCAGGTTTTTTTGTTTTGTTTTGTTTTGTTTTTGTTTTTGTTTTTTTTTAGACAGAGTCTCACTCTGTTGCCCGGGGGCTAGAGTGCTGTGGCATCAATCTAGCTCACGGCATCCTCCAACTCCTGGCCTCAAGCAATCCTCCTGCCTCAACCTCCCTTGTAGCTGGGACTACAGGCATGCACCACCATGCTCGGCTATTTTTTCTATATATTTTTAGTTGGCCAATTAATTTCTTTCTATTTTTAGTAGAGACGGGGGTCTCGCTCTTGCTCAGGCTGGTTTCGAACTCCTGACCTTGAGCGATCTGCCCACCTCGGCCTCCCAGAGTGCTACAATTACAGGCATGAGCTACCACACCTGGCCCACTCAGGTTTTTAATCCCAATCAGTACCCTATGGAATCTGAATCACTAAGCCTGTTTTGAGCTCAGAGAAGCTATGTAACCTGCCCTAGGGCACACAGCAAGTTAAGCACCAGAGCTGAGCTTGGAGGCCAGGCTGCCTGACCCCAATGCCATGTGTGTACATCCCAAAGTGGAACATTCCCCTGCCCTGGGAACAGGGCCCTCATATCTGGCATCTTTGAGTTGTAGTAGCAACTTCATCTTGGGGTCTTACTCAAAATTTCCATTCCAACGTCTTGTTACAAACGCAATTTCCATGCAAGTATGAATCTCACCTGTTCTTGTCACTACATTATCTGCGGCGCCTTGCACGGTGCCCGTCACGTAGTAGGCACTCAATAAATATTTGCTGAAAGAATGCATGAGGAAATGAATGCATAAACGGCACACAGTGTGTGCTCTCCGAGAACTCACAGTCTAGAGGAGGAGAAAGAAGAGAAACATGGCTGGTTGGAGAGTGGCAG
>CAUYRT010092421.1:0-28756 GCA_963574885.1 Lepilemur ruficaudatus | reverse complement strand
GCTCCATTTTAAGTGTATAATTAAATGATTCGAAGTGAATTTATGTATTCAATTCTTTAATCTTATCTTTATGGAATCCATATGGATCCTGAGAATACCTCAAATAAGAATTGCAAAATAATGAAATGGAATAAACAGTTACATTGTTCAAGATTAGATGTTCCTGGAAGAAAAAAAAAAAAAGAGAGAGAGAGAGAGAACTAAATTTATATCCTGAAAAAAGGGTATATGTCAGGGAAAATTGACCCAGGTGAGCAACATGACATTTTCCAGTAAAATTATGGAACACTATTAGAATAAGAAAGAAAAATTTGAGCTTTCAAGGAGAAATATCAAATCTCTTGTAAGGACAAAATGTCAGATTGGCTTCAGATTTCAGCAACATTCAACATCAGCAGACAAGCAAAAAAACATATAAACAGAAAAAGAAAAAAGTATATTCTGAAGAATACAAATATGTAAAGTTGCTCTTCAGTTAGAAAGGTCACAGTCATGCTATTTTGAACATGCAGTATTTAGGGAAATTTTCTACATAAACTTTTCTTAAGACATTGCTAGAGGGCACACTTTAGATGACAAAGAGATGACTGGGGAAACTATGACAAAAGGACTGGCAATAAACATTAAAAATATTTAACTGTAGAATTAAAAATGTAATGAGTGGATATGGAGGACTAACAGCATGTATGTGTTGTATGTCTTGACAAAGTAGAGAAGACATGTCCGGCAATATTTGCTAGGGAGAGGCGCTAAGGTGTAGATTAAGTGGTTTCTCACAATGCCTCATTTCAAATAGCTGAAATTCAAAATATATTATGTTAATCTCAGAAATCAAGCAATATAAGTATAATCATCTTCAACATTACAAGGTACTAAATTAAAAAGAAAATCTTACTGACTAACACATGTTATGTTGGTGAGGAAGAGAGATTGGAGGAATTAAGGAAAAGAAAATATAATATTTTTATTATTGCAAATATTAAAATATAAAATTGTTTTTATAGTATAGAACAAAAAGCTTCGTGTAAAATTATAAAGCTAATCAGACTAGAACAATATTTCATAAAAATAAAAACTACACATACTCTCCCTCATATATATCAAGAAGCAAAGAAACAGACTAAGATGAAGAAAAATTATTAAAAACACTATACAACTAAAAATTAAACGAAACAAACCTGCTAAAATCAAATGTGTTTGTTATGTTAATAAAATGTAAATTGTCTCAAGTCATAGAGTAAATGACAAAAAATTTCAGATTGGATTTCAATGAAAAGGTAACTCTGGGCTGTATACCAAAGAACTAAAACAAAAGTGAAAGCAGAGTTCATGATCTTAATATCAGAAAAACTGGAAGTCAGGTCTAAAACCAATAAATGAATTTCAGCTTCTGCCCATGAAGGATTAATTGCTATGACAATTGCTGTTCACTGTAAACAACTAGAAAACTGGAAAAATATGTGAAATAATGATTTCCAGAGAGGCAGAAACGTGATGTCCAAAATGTTAAATTAAGTTTAGCCTAAAGCTGCCTCTTTACTTATTGCAAGTTTGAATAAAGGTTTCTCCATATGCAGTGAACTGCAACTTAACTTGATGTGTACAGAGACTATAACCTACTCTTATAACAATGGAGTCTCAGTCAACTACGGGCAGCCAAATGTTCAAACCGTGCTCAAATAAAACAAATGATGAGCCCTAACCAATCCAGTTGCTTCTGTACCTCACGTCCATTTTCTATACATCACTTTCCTTTTTCTGTCCATAAATGTTATCTGACCATATGTCAGCCTTGGCGTGGCTCTGAACCTATTCTGGTTTGGGGGACTGTCTGATTCACAAATCATTCTTTGCTCAATTAAACGCTGTTACATTTAATTTGTCTAAAATTTTTCTTTTATCAGAGAGACTAGAAACAATTGGTATGGGCCCTAGTTTACTCATTAGAGGCAATTTCCTGATTATGGCTGAGGGAGAAAGGAGTGGGGGCTAAGAAAAGAAGGAGGAAGGGAGAGATAGGTTAGGAAAGTGCACACTTTAGAGCGGGCCTCTCAAGTCTTTGGCTGAGGACTGATAGGTGTGTGTGCGTACATGGGACCAAACATTCCAATGCAGAGGAGAGAATCATTGAAAAGAGTAGGCAAAAACAATTCACAGAGCTCTTATAGGGCCAGAAATAATTCGTGTTTTTGTATCCAGAGTGATGAAACCTTGTACGGCCTGAGGCATTGGGTTGAATCCTGCCTAGGCTGCTGTGAATCCACCATAACAAAGCTGAAAATCAAGTTTCAAATGATCACTTGGATCTGCAAATAATTCACCTGTGCCCAGTACAAAAGCTAGTATCCTTTAAAGGAGCACCTCAAAATCTAGGGCCAGAAAATATAAAATTTACAATAGTAGTGACTAAAAACTAACAGACATGCAAAGAAATGCAATCCATAACCAGGGGGAACAAACCAAACAATAAAACAAATGACTCAGAAATCACAGATATGGTAGAATTTGTAGACAAGAATTTTAAAATAGTTTATTATAATCCACAAATATGTCCAAGAATTTAAGGAAAATATAAATGCAATGAGAAAAAGGGAAAAGAGAAAATACAACTATATGGAAGTTCCACAGATTTAAAAAATACAATATATGAAGGAAATATACACTGGATAAAATAACATCAGATTTGATACTGCAGAAGAAAAGATCATGAAGTTGATGACAAAATCTTAGAAATGATCTAAAATGGAGCACTAGAAAAAAGACCAGAAAAAAATTCTAACTTGCCTTTTAATGTGTTAGATTATCTTTGTGAGTTCCGTACTTGATCTTCATCTATGGAAATTATATGGGCTTACATTGGAGAACTCTTCTTACAGAGGTGATTTTTGTCTACTTCTGCTGAGATCCAACATTTACCTCTCACCTGAGACAACTTCAGCCACCCTTAAAGAATTGGCTTAAATTAAGAGTGACAATTAAAGCAAAGACAACATTCTGATGCTGGTTTAAGATTCAGTTTCCCCGTTATAGGGCTATTTTTAAAAAATCCAACCACAGGGCAACCTGCATGTGCCTGTCTGTCCAAATTTCATGACTATCAACTCTGTAACAAGCTCATGAGTTTTGTTTTGTTCTACTTATAATCTAGCTTTTCTATAGTGGGAGAATTTCTCAGACTGCCTAATATTCTCCACATCAGAAATTAAAGGGCTATTTTTATTTTTAAAATAAATAATAATTATAGATAGTACATGATATTAAAGGATGTTTATCAAAATGTTTATTCTAGTGATTACATTATGGGTGATTTTCATATACTTATTTTTTCCTATTTTGATTTTCCAATATTTCTGTGCTAAGCATAAATTACTTCTATAAAAATATATAGTTTTTTAGAAAAAGTAAAATCAAAGAATGTGTAAGCTTTCTTGATTCCTGTTTTTGGATTACTATGCCTAAAGTTCTTTTGGTTCTCTGCTTCTTTACTTATAAATAGACCATCCATAGCTATGGCATATTTGTTACTTAAAACCAGTCCTTTCAAGAATTTTAGTCGTTTGAGTGTAGTTGTTTTCTCTCACCTGTATCTTCAAGAGATACTTTATCTGCTGAGATTTCCTCTCATTGAAGAGAATCAATGAGCCATTTCTAACTGGCCTATTTTATATCTTTTCCCATTTCTCTCAGTGGGGACTCCCAACCTTCTGGATGAGAGATTATGAATATTAATTCACCTTATCCACTTATGCCACAGACCACTGGATCACATCTATAGTCATAGCAACCTGTTTTGAGACCTGCTCATGTCCTCTCTAATTAAAAAAGATGCCGTATTTTATAGACTAAAATAGTCTGAAGCACCAAGAGTAGAGGCTATATTTTGTGCTATTGTATTGCTCTGGTCTATATTTCATCTGATCCTTTATAACCAATGATTCACTACATTAATGAACATCTCACTTCTTGATGAGTCAGTTTGCATACCCATCTTGATGCCTAGAATATTTGCACTCAGGAATATTTTTGACAGGAACTTAAATTATTTGAGTTTTGAACTTTTATTTCTATAATCAGTTAATAATGTGTAACAGACTTTATCTTTCAGTCTTTGATACTTATTCCAGAAGATCAGAATCATGGTAAGAAATACATTAATTTCATGGTTGGTGTGATGGTCAGGGATAGGATGAGAATATGAAAAGGTTTGACGTTCAGGGATTAGTGGAAGATCAGGGCCGGGGTTAAGAGCAAGGCGAAGGTGTGAGATGATCTATTCTACAATTTGATGCAAGCATTTTGACTTAGCTGAGTTAAAAAAAATCATCATTTCAAGATTTTCTACTAACTTAAAGATGGCTGAATAGGACAAGGCTACTAGCCCATATAGGGCTTTGCATACCTTGAAACATGTTCTATCCAGATCATAAAACTCTGAGGCAAACAGATTGGTGAACAGCAGAGTCCTGGTCCTGGGACCAAGAGGCATGCTGTCTAACTTCTCAACCCTTCGAACTTGAACCACCCCTACTAATCATGACTGATTTGGTACTCTGAAGGGGCCATTACTGATGGCTATTCTGATTAATGCCGTGTGGCAGTAGTTCCAATTCCCTGTGCCTTTCCATCTGAGTAAATAGCTGTCATCATTAGGTAATGGCTACTTTGCTAGGCTATCAAATTACTAAGCAGTTACTACAATCCAGTGCTGATTTAACATGATTTGATTTAATAATTAGTTGTGATTTTTTCCATTTCTACTGCTAGATAATAACAATTTAAAGTGTCCTCTTTTTGCCTTCTTTTCCTCGTTCTTATGGTGTTTGTATAATCTGTCATAAATATACTATATCATTTTTTAGAATGAAATAATAGAGCATCTAATGGCCACTATAATTTAACTGTCATAATTTTCTTTCACAGTTGGAATATAACCCTTGGTTTTTTCCTCTTATTTTTTGCATAGTATCAGGGGTTATAGGAGCCTGGGAACAATAAGAAATGAAATTTTATATTAAATTTCAGGAAAGAACCTGGATGGCTTGATGTGATTAGAAACTCTAATGCCATCTATAGTGATCACTGGGACAGGAGGAAAGTTATCAGGAGTGCAGGATGCTTAAGCACATTTGTGAAAATTTGCTAGATCCTCCTACATCAAGAATTATTAAAGTTATTCACTATGTAAGTTTTCTACAAGAGTGATTACTGACTTCCTGAAGAAATCACCATATAATCCATTGCTCAAGCAAAGGCACATTTATTGCTTACTGCAGAAAGAGAAGATGCTACCTTAACACAATCCTAGTAGCATCTCCAAAGGGGAAGTTTAAAGGCAAAATATTTACAACTTTTGACTAGTCTGGTTCAAGGCATGTCTTTCTATATAATATACTGAATGGGACTGAGAAAATTTCATTGTATAATAATATAGAATTTTAGACAAAGCACAGTGAAGTTTTGAAGGCAGTCCTCAAAAAGTAACCAGCCATTTGCTGAACTTAGTTGACCTATCTGTTAGAGAAGGTGTTATTTTATCCTAAAGAGGGCCAGTTGAATAATCTATAGTTCAAATAAATGTATTTTCAGGAAAAAACCTCGATGGTTTACAACTCCATGTTCCTGGGGAAACATTTTCTGAAATAGTAAAATCATGTTAATGAAGACTATAAGTTTTAGTGGCTGTAAATGATTTTTGTTCTCAATACATTAACAGAAAATAAATCCATAAAAATTAGGCATATAAAGAAAGGGAAAAGAAAAGTCTAATTTTTATAATACTGATAGTAGTATAGATAGTGTAATCCATATCACTTGTCCTGTGGAAAGTATTTGAGATAAAAATATCAGTGAAAGCTTTAAAGTTTATCCTTTTGTCATATTTGGTAACTTATGTCCTAGGTCAACTGTAGTATTTGACTCTGATATCTCTACTACTTTTCACTTTCTACACAATGTGATACTTCTTAAATATTAAAACCTATGTGATGGAAATCTTTGAGTGCACTTAAACATCAAAATTATCCAAAATAAAAATCGAGCCAGTAAGGATTCCTAGTTATTTAAAATAGGATCCAACTCTAGCTCGCCTAAAGGAAAAACTAATTTATTCTAAGGGTTGTCTAAAAAAATGCCTTGGAAAATTGTGGAGAAGACGCTATTTAAGCTATTGCAATAAGTAGATTGTTCATTAATGAGAAATGTCTCAGAAAGGGAGGGTTTTACTGAGGCAGATAAAACAAGAGAGTCAGGTGAAAGTGAGTCATGACTTGAGGACATCTGATCCTACCACAGGAACCATGAATAAAATTGGGTTGTTTCCAAATCCTTATGTAACTTTTTTGAAATAAAAAATACAGGACAGTCAATTGGTCCAGCGTAGCTCACATGCTCACCCTCTATTTTCAGATGAAAAGAGGATATATTCATATATCTGTTTTTATGGCTTCCATGATGGGAATAGGATCCCTGGTTTCCTCTTTCATGGGATTTCCCAATAGGAAAATTATTCCAGCACTGGAGCAAGCAAAACCAATATATCCCTATTCATGGGTGATTGGTTACAGGACCCCTTACGAATACCAAAATCCAAGGATGCTCAGGTTTCTGATATAAAATGGTGTGGCACTTGTATATAATCTATACACATCCTTTTGTATATTTTAAAACATCTCTATATTACTGGTAATATCTAATATAATGTAAATGCTATGTTAATAAGTTTTATATTATATTATTTAGGGAATAGTGTCAAGTAAAAAAGTTTGTACTTATTTAGTTCAAATGCAACCATTCATTTTTTTTCCAAATAGTTTCCATTCCAGATTGGTTGAATCCGTGGATGGAGATCCCATAGATATGGAGGGCTGACTGCATATATACATTCATATATAGGCATGCACATGTATGCACATGTGTGTGTGTTTATAAGAGAAGAAGGGAGGAAGAAAGGAAGGAAAAAAAGAAGAAAAGAAGGAAAGAAAGGAGAGAAGGAAGGAAGTAACTAAGAAACAATTGATACAAAAATTGACTCCATTAATACTTCTTTAGAAAATATAATCCAAGGGTCACCATCACCATCCTTAACAAAGATGTTTGCTTTGAGTTTACTTCTGTGTTACCTTCTGGCTGTCGGTTTTTCTCCTGGGCTTTTCACACACCTTTTCTAGCTCCCAGAAACCAACTTTTCCCTTTTGTAGTTCTCACTGTTTGGAGGTCCTGAAACTTCATCTCCTTGACCGGGCACTCTTCCTACAATGGGAACAACATCAAGAGGTGACTGAGGGACAAGACACACTTCTTGCTACTGCTCCATGACCTTTTTATCTATACCTGTATAGACTCCTGTGCCATTTAGTTATTGAGAGATTGGAGTAACTAAATGGCTTTACTGTAGTAAGAGGGGAAAATTAAAACTGTATCTCTTGTATGATTGTGCTCCATAGTTGAAAGTAAAAGCAAAGACTAAAATTAAATTCCTCACATGGTTTATCTCATGAAAACACTCTAGATCTTAGCATCTCAGCCCTTTCTTTGACTCTTTAGTAATCCAAACTGTTATCTCCCTAAGCTTTGAAAATGCATGTCTCCAACTTCTTTGTAGGAATACTCCTAGCAGGTTGTAAGGTTGAAATCTATCCCTTGATATTCATTTCCTGTTGCTGTTATAACAAATTACCACAAATCTGATGGCTTAGAACCACAGAAATTTATTTTCTCATAGTTCTGGAGTTCATCATGAATTTCACTGGGCCCAAATCAAGGTGTTACTAGGGCCACACTCCCCCTGAAGTTTCTTTCTATAGGAGGATTTCTTCCCTCTTTTTTCAGCTTTTTGTGGCTGGTGGCATTCCTTTGCTTGTGGCTGCATCATTCCAATGTATGCTTCCATTCTTACATTGTCTTCTCCTCTTCTGTGCCTGTAACCTTCCTCTTCCTCTCTCTCATATGGATAATTGTAATTGGATTTAGGGCTTACCCAGACAATTGAAGATTATTGTTTCATGTCAAGATCCTTAACTTAATCACATGTACAAAGACTCTCTTTCCTTATAAAGTAACATTCACAGGTTCCGAGGTTTAGGACCTAGTATCATTGGGTGACCATTATTTAGCCTATCACATCATTGCTCTGCCAACTAAGCTACATACACAAGATGGCCCCTTTCTTACTTCATCCTTCCAGAGGGGGTGCCCTTTTGAAATTCTGAATTTTGAAATATGTAGGGTCTCAACAATTTTGGATTATGGTTTGTATCCCTGTCACTTTCTCAGAAAATATTAAAGTATTCAAATTTTAACAAAAACTGACTTTTAGACAACTCTGTGGAAAGACGAGGCAACCATACAATATCTGAAACCAAAATACTGAAAAGAAAGGCTGAATAGATTGCTTACTTAAGTAATAAAGAGCCATGTTGGTCAGACTCAGTCTACTGAAAAACACAACTGATTTTAGATGGACTTTGGGGAAAGAATTTTTTTGAAGTTGTGTTGTTTACGGCAGAGGAAGTGAGTCAACACAGCCTTTGATGAGCATTCATTAGAGTGAAGCTTCCACCTACTGGCTGACCTTCAAAGCCTGAAACTGATACTGGTAGATGGCTTACTGAGGCATGTTCTCTAAAGGTGGGTGTCTTTGATTGATGACATAGGATTAAAACCAGTTCTGTTTTGTAGAACTGACATTGACTGATTAAAAGGATTAAAACCAGATCTGCCAGACCTGCTTTAATGACTGACAGTCTTTGTAGAAGTGTGGGAACGTTTTAAAATAAAAACTCTCAATACACACTAAACTGGCATGTTTTTTCTCTCGCAAAGTATCTTTTTTAGGACATTAATCTTAAAGACCAAAAATCTGCTCATAAATCTTTTTCAGTAATTAATTGATGAAATACTTTTCTACTTTCATTAATTCAAATGTGGAAATGACTGTAGCTTGAACATGGCAGCTCTGGCAAAAACCATAGAAATAAATTTGAGTAACAATTTTGTATCATTTGGTCAAGACTTCTAAGGTAAAATGGGGACGGTTAATGAGTGAAAAATATAGTTAGATAGATTTAACAATGTTTGATAGCACAACAAAGTGACTGTTATCAACAATAAGCTACGGTATACTTTAAAATAACTAAAAAAGTGAAATTAGAATGTTCCTAACACATACAAAAAAAGGATAAATGCCTGAGGTGACTGATACCCCAATTAACCTGATTTGATTAATTCACATTGTATGCCTACATGAAAACATCACATGTACCCTATAAAGCTGTACAACTATTATGTACCTATAATAATTACAAATAAAAAAGATGTTTAAATCTATCAGATAGAAAATCTTCCGTTCGTCAATATGTCTTCTCATTTAGTTTCACTACTGCATTACCGTCTTATCGATGTTTACTGTAGAAATTCTCATAGACTTACAGTGATCAGGTCTGCGCTGGTATTATTTTCATTAGTAGCAAAAGAATCTCTAATGAATCTGACAACTCACTCAGTTAGAACTTGCAGGATATTTTCTAAATTCGAAGATTTGGGTGCAGATGAAATGTCTAGGAGAGTGAAGATATTAGGTAGTACCGCCAATGTTTGTATTTCTAATGAAAATATTTTTTATCCTTTTTCCCCCACCCCCTCTAGTGAAAATATTAAACAAGGTATCTTTAAAGGATGTTGAGACATTCAGTACTATAAAAGTCTATTGCTTTTTTCTAATATGTACTCATTTTCTCCTGATGTTAGGCCGTGGACAAGAAGGTGAAGGACTGCCTGTTTAATACAAAATTTTCATGCATTTTCATATGATGAAATAATTAAAATGATCAAAAAATTTGAAATAAAAAAAACTATGCGGCAGAATATACTTTTTTCTGATTGTCTTTCTTTATACTGCTTTTCTTCTGCTTGGGATGCTCTTCCTTTAGCTCATTTGCATGCTATAATTCCTATGTCATCCCAGAAAGCCATGCCTATTCCACTGTAAGAGATGCTCATCCAGTGAACCATCACTCTGTGTCTTTCCTTCATAACACTTATACCACAATATGTAATATTTTGCACAGTTTTCAGTGCTATTAGTTATCTGCCTCTCCCAACAGAAGATACTCCGTGAGGGTCCAGGGATGTGGTGAATCCAGCTCATTCTGGCTTGTAAAGGCTAATAGTTATCTGGGGAGTATCACGTAATGGTGTGTTACTGCACGTCTTTTCCCAGTATAATATTCTGTGATACCACTTTGGTTAGCTTGAAATCAGCCATGGTGGAATATTTATACTAGGGATATTGGCAAATGCTACAAAGCAGACTTTCCTTTTCTTAGTGAGTTGTTAATCATTTACCAGCACACCACTGGTAAGGCGAAGTTGTTTTGATTACTCTATTCTTGGTTTCCAGTACAATGGTTGGCAATAAATAATAAATACTTGTTGAATGAATGCATAACAAATTGAGAAGTCACAATTATTTTCAGCTACAGTATATATACATATATATGTATATATACACACACAAACACACACACACACACACATATTTTCCTTAGTTTCTAGGACTCTCATTTAGCAAGTCAGACTCAGTTAACTTTTGTTTAATAGCAAATAGGTAGGAAAAGAACACACTATATGTCAAAAATTTTTTGTTTACTTTTGATAAATATTTTTAAGACTATGTATTACAGGAGAGATTTTTGCTTTGGTATACATTCAAACTGGTTTTAAATTTATTAATTGTACTAGATTATTGGAATTAACATTATTCAGGGTAATTGGACAAGGCGAAAGTCAGCCCTCTTCTAGGAGAGATTGGATGGATATATAGTAAAGAGCACTGGCCCAGTGAATCAAGTGATTGATTCTGGGCTCTAATTCTGCTACGAATCAGTTCTGTGACTTAAAGCAAATCATCACATTTCTCTGAGCCTCATTTCCCTAATCTCAAAAATGATAAAATTGAATTGGACAATATTTTAGCTTCTTCCAGTTTTAAGATCCCACATTTAATCTTCCTTGCTGGTATATTTTGTTATCTTTTAAAAATAATTAAACCCATATCTAAACATTACTGGGAATTTATGTCCTGGGCATACCTTCTTGTCATTTATTAATTATGCCTTTCTACTTACACAACTGTATCATCTCTGCGACTTGTACCTTGCATTCATGTGTCCCTTCTGCTGATATCTCTCTGCTATACATGATAAAATGTGGTATGTTAATTTTTTTTAACCTTTCCTGTTCCTCTTTTTCTTCCACAATCTGAAGCTTCCTCGCTCCTCAGACTTCCCAGAAGCTAACTGCAAATTCCTCCTTAATCTATTTTCTACCACACTTGTAGAACCCTTGCTATGCCTCTGTTAGGTATCATTTCCCCCACTCATTTTCTTTTTAAATACTTTGTCTATGTTCATGGTCTTTTGTATGGCTCTGTATTTATCAAAATGTTCTTTTAGCGTGTTCTTTTGAAAGTAATTATAGCAAGCAGCAAACTGTCCAAGCTTGGCATTTTGTACTTCATTATTAAATTATCCTACCTCAATGCAAACCTGAATTTCTTTCTGTTCCCAACACCAAGTAGCCTATTTATTATTTTTTTTCTGTGTCTAAAATGTAGCACAAAGCAGTTCTTTGATAGGAAGACTTTTCAACATTTTATTTGATATTCATTTGGAACATTTTACAGTTTATTTTCCTTTTTATTATAAAAAGAATCCTGTAGGTCTTCTTAAGGTAGTTGAGAAATTTATGCTTTAAAACAAGTTGCAAACATCTATTACTGCTCATTCATATTGTAGAAAATTAGAAAATTTTGCTTATACATTTTGGAAGGTATAGAGATGTTTTTTTCCCTCCATCTTCCTTCTTTTGCCTCACTGTTTTGTCTATGGATCTTTCATTATTGCCCACCAGTTTAGCCACTTGGCATCATATTCTCTAGTTTACACTAGACTCCTTTTGTGTTATAGGTTTGAAACTTTTTGCATTATACTCAGCTATAGAAAATCATTATAATCAGATTTATTTCTTTATCAAGGAAAGTGTACATATAGCCTAAAACTCTTATAAGCCCTTTACAATTATTAACATTAATTCTTACAAAAGGACTGCCAGATAAGTACTATTATTAACCTGATTTTAAATACAAAGAAACAAATATAAAGGTAAATTAAGTAACTAGTCCAAAACCAGGCTGCTAATGGCACAACTGAAACTTGAATCCAGGCTGTCTGGCTCCAGAGCCCAAGTTCTAAAGCACTATTCTATGCTGCTTTTAAAAGATTCTTTCTTGAAACGAATCAATTAAAAAAAAAATCTAAGAAAAAAAGTATCTGAAGTAATAAAAATTTCTTGTGTTTTCAAATTTCACGTTTTGTCCAAGCACAGCTGAGCTCAGTCTCCTATAAAAATCTCAAAGCAGTGCTTTCAAAAGGACTGAATGCCTGGCCCCATGATTACCTTTGTTATAAGCTATTCTGCCACTTTATTTTATGAATACCTACCCTTTTCCATACTGAATAGTGTACATTTTAAATAGTAAGAAGTCCTATTATAAAATACTTACTGAATTGATTTTTAGAAACCATGGAATTATTTCAGTGCTTCAGAAGGAGAAGAAATGTTTAGAGAAGGTAATTGTTTTGGTAAATAGCTTTAGAGTATGTAGAGTGCAGCCCAAAGCAAGTCTGTAAAGGGAAGGAATGTAAACATAGTGTCACTAAATGACATTGTTGTTTAACCTAAAATTGTAAGGATTTTTATTTTCGTATTATCTGAAAGTTAATGACCAGTGAGTGATAGTAATGAAGCTATTGAAGAAAAGGGGAGATTGTGATCTTAATTATCTGTTAAATAACTATTCATTTGCAGAAATATTTATTTAGTATTTTAATCATTATTTTGCTTCTTTTACATAATGGTGTGTGATCAATTTGATGAAAACTCTGCAAGGGCAGAGTACAACTTTTCCTGCAGATTAGTTAATCTATTCAATTGAATCTAAATTGAAAAAGTACCAAAGATAATCCTTATTTTCATTATAATTATAATGGGACGATCCCAGTCATTCTTGAATATTTGTTCTCGTAGTCCTAGAGCATTTCCCTCAATTTGCTGGCCTGGACAACTAGGTGATTTCTTAATAGTACATGCAGATGTCACTGCAATCCCAGGACTGTGATAAGGGCTGAGTCATCCTGTCTACCTTTCCCCACCACAGCTTGTCCTCTCTTACTTTCCCAAGCCTTGCCTACTTCTACTTCTGATCTACAAATCTGTATTGGATGTTTCGAAATATGTAATATTATTTCTTTTTCCAACAGAGTCCAACACTGTGTAATAAAACCAATATACACAAACTGTGTTTACATATTCAAATCAGAGAGACTTTAATTTAAGGAAATATTATTTCAGAGAGGTTTAGGTTTGTTATCTTTAGTCTATCAGTAAAACATTCTGGGGAACAGAAAGTAAAGGAAAGGTCACCTTTGAAAAGATCAGATGAGTCTGATGAGAAGACAGAAAAATAAATTTCTGGGGAAAAGTGTATTGATGTTTTCTAGTTAGTTATCATAATATAAAAAAATTCAAAGGATTGATAAAATTATATAGTGACAATGGTACTCAAAGTAAGAAGGCAGTCAAAGATCATATATTTCTTTTAAGCTGTGAACCTAAAAGATTGCTAAAAGCAGTTACTTCAAAATAATAATAATCAACTGGACTCACCTATCCAGGGAAAAATATTTTTTAAGGCATTTTCAAACTTGGTATCAGAAGGAAAAATTCAGTAGTTGGCAAACCTATGAACCTAGTATTACATATTATCACAAGTTTTAATAAAAAGGAAAAAAGGGAGACATTTTGTTTGCCCTCTTTTGATGTGGAGAAAAAAAATCTTTAAATCTTTCTGGTACTGGCTTTTATTTTCAAAAGAATATTGCTTGTTAAAATTCTTGAACTTCTTTTTCTTCACCTTTAAACATCTTTAAAATGTTTCTTTATGTGTTAAAAATGAACCCATGATATTCGAAAACATTTATTTTTGGCATCCAAACTATGAATGCAGCCTGTAGGATTTAATACAGTAAATTAATAAGTAAAGAAGGAGAATCCAACATTTCTAAAGACTTAACATTTTGGAAAGATACTTAGTTTGTTAATGCCCACTGAAATCTCATTTTATTATTATTGATGCTGCTATTGCTGTTCTTCCAAGGAAACTCCAAAATTTAGGGAAATCACTGGAGATAAAAATTATATTTAAAATTCTTGGAATAAAACATTGCAAGTAGCTGGAAATTTTAATAGGATGTATGTAAGTTTCTCTCAAGTTTTCGCTGGTCTACATATCATGTGGGTGTAGATTCCAGAGACTGTTCCTCAGATATTTTCATTAAGTGGGACCAGGGTAGATTCCAGATGTTTATTTAGATGAGAATTTGACATAGATGGTCCAGAATCTTACTTTAAGGAAAAGCAATGGTGGTCAGATGGCAATGATTCCCTGAAGGAGAGAGGAACATATCTGTAATATTTGAGAGAACTTTATAGCTGTACTCACCCTGCCTTATCCTACTTATTCTGTGGCAGACAAACTCCAACGTGCTCCATGATCTCCACCTTCTGATATTCATGTCTTTGTATGATCATCTTCCTTTGAATATGGGCGAAACCTGTGACCTGTCTCTAACAAAGACTAGGGAAAAAGTGATGGAATTTCACTTACGTGATTATGTTACTTCTTAGAAGATGTCATCTTGCTGCTGACTTACTCTATAAAGACTTTCATGTTGGGAAGATCATATGGTAAGAAGCAGAGGGTGGCCTCTAGACAATGGTTAGCAAGGAACCTCGGCTCTTAGTCCATGAGGAAATAAATTCTGCTAACTACCGAAGTGATCATGTCTGTAGTCATGCTTCCAGACTGACACCCATCGGACACCTTAATTGCAGCCTAGTGAGACCCTACACATACGACCCAGCAAATCTATGTCTGCACTCCTGACCCAGAGAAACTGAGAGATAATGAATGTGCGTTGTTTTAATCCTTTAAATTTGTGGTGATTTTTTTATATAACAATAGGCCCCAATCTAGATTTAAGAAATACTTCTGGACCAAAACTTGATTGCAATATTCTAAAATATTTTACTTAATTTCACCTACTAAATTCTTATTGTAAAGAAATAATGCTCTGCATATCCTTTGAGAACTTGTAGTAGAATGACTGCCCCTTCTTCATGAATAGACAATGAGGCTGGATTGGATTTAAACACCACGTGCTTCTCTAAGGCATTTTGTTATCACATCAAATTTCTATATTTTTGCGACCAGGAGTTTTTATATCTCCCAGTGCAATGTACTGCTTGAGGGGTTTGAGATCACATTTAAACAGAGAGAGATGAGAGAGAATAAAAATAAGGAATGAACTTTGGCTGATGAGATTAACCCAGTAGAAAATGTATAAAATTTGTACATAAAATTTATACTCTCTGAATCGAATCAACTGACTTATATGAGGGGGAACAAAAGCATGCATTTAACATGCGTGTTGTCATTAAGCCAACAAAGTAGATTTCTTGTCAATTAAGGACTGTATTTTAAAGGGAATAATCATATTCAGTATAATGGAAACGAGCAACTTTGATTAAGGGTAGAAATGCTATAGATTTTATTCTTCAATGAAAACAAATTTTGGTATGCACAACCACTATAGAGAAGGAATAAGATTGCTCTAAAGCTAGTGATAAATATTCATGGAAATAATCTAGACAGATAAGAAAATAACCAGTTTGTGCATGTAAGCTTTCATCCCTTGATTTTAGAAGGGATTATTTTAGTAATGTGTTTAGAATTTTTAAAAAATCTTGAAGCAGAGTTGAACAAAAAGAATATAAAGTTGGTAAGCATTGGAATTGAGGACTGTGCTGAATCCCCCTTGAGCTCCAGAGATAATCCAGACCCTCTAACAATGCAGCCTGGTCCAGGAGGCCTGGTATTCTGTCAACAGCCTCTTTCTGTTTCAGGTTTTAACAAATAAAGGTGCTTGGAATTATTATTATTTGATAACACAGCTGGATTTTTTTTCCCTTTTTAACTTTGAAGCTTTGTGGTATGGCTCCTTATGTGTCACCTCCAAGTTCAGACCATGGGAGATGAGATCTGGGAAATGTTATAAAGACTCAATGATACTGTACGACCAGGACATGCATGGCTTCTTTCACTGCTGGCCTCTTTTTGACTTTGCACCCTAAATTCAGTCTTCTCTGGATGGAATCCTAGGTATTCATTTACTAGATATGTCATCTTGGAGCATTTCTTAATCCCTCTAAACTATATTTTTCTTCTTTCCAAAATGGGGATTATGATTTCTACTTCATAGTAATGTCATGAGAATTAAGTGAGATACTCTATGTAAACCACAGGGAATTGGTAGGTTATGAATGTTAAATAAACGTTGGTAAAAATATTGTTTTTCTAATAACTGGGCCCTTTTGCCACCTTTCCTAGGGCCAATCCTAATTCTCAGTAATGTCTCTTTCTGCTTAGGTTCTCTAGCTACATGTCTGATTGGTAGACCATTCCCCACCCCCAACATTCTACCAGTTTATCTTTCTACACTGTCTGCTCTTCCTTTGATTGCACACAGTTGTACTGAATCCAGATTCTTTGCCATAGGCCTATGATTATGTCTAGTTTGTGGGTTTCTTTGCTATTTTCAGTACACATATTCTAGTCCCAATATTGTCCTTTACAGACATAGTACAGCAGACAATTTATTGGAAGTCAAACATGTTCAATTTTAACACAGTCTGTGCCACTTGTAAATTGTGTGTCTTTAGATTAATGATTCTCAATCATGGCCATAAAATAGAATCACCCATGGAGTTTGCTAAAAAGTAAAAATTAGGAGGCTGTTAACCTAAAAATTCTGATTAGCAACTATAGAGCATACCAGACTTATGAGTAGGTTTTTTTTTTTTTAAATATATTTAATTATGGGAGATACTGATTCACAGCCAGGGTTTAAAACTACTTCCTCATTCACTTAAAATTCATTCAGCAAATTTTGATTCAAATTATGAGGTTGAGCACAAAGGGTACAATATCTAACACTACACAACCCTTGCTTTCATCTTGCCTAGACAGATAAGAGGTTGGGGCCAAGTCTATTTTTTAGCAAAAATGTTTGGTTTATAGTAGATGTTTAAATAATATTCACTAAAATATAGTAGGCCCTGTTTTTCTTACCTATGAAATGATTTTAGATTAGTATGTCTCAAACACAAGTTCCAGGCATACTAAAAAATGCTTAAGTAGAAGAATTCTGAAACAAAAACAAACAAAACATAACAATAACACAATAAAACTTTGAAAAACACAAAATAGCAAATTTTTTTTAATATTCACAGTACATGTTAGCATACTAAAGGCTCTGAGAAATTCTGAATTAAGTAAATCTGTTTGGTATTTCTTAAAATTTCTAAGTCCAGAGCACTTTTCAATATCTAACAAGACAATATTTTATACATTATCTATTTAGAAAATACTGTAAAGTCTCTTTCAGCTTTATTTGTCACTACTTCCAAATCTATAGGAAAGACCACTGTACGGGAGAGTTCAACCATCAGAATGCCTGGCTCTCCCATAGCTCCATCTGAAGGCAAATGCCTTGACCAATCGAATGTGCAATGATTAAGTAAATATTTTAAGTAGCACATTTCCATAATTATTCTGTGCTAACTGATTAGACAAGAATAGGCATGTGACTTAAGGGCTTCCCCCTTTTAACCTGGTATTAGCCAATTAGTTTTATTCTCTAAGCAATTTGAATTAAGAAATATTAGGCAAATAAGATATTTACAGCTAAAACTTAGAGATTATTCTATACATCTGGGTTTGCAAACTGGTGCAAAGCACATGTGTTTCTGTTTTTAAATATTGTATGTGCCCACCAGTTAATGGAGCATGCACTGTCCAAGTCACTGGAACCTCCCTCTCCCTAAACCTTGTATCCATCCGCTTCATTTGTGTTAGCTTTCAGATTCCTAAATCCATCTGTGATTGCCTCCCTTGAAATAAAGAATATCTAATGTGGTTGGGATGTAATTTGTAGCCCTTAGAAGTAACGAAAGAAGCAGCAACACATCTGTGTTTGGGTTGACATTGTGGCCATTCACCTGAGCTCCAGGCCAAAAAAAAGTACAGTATCTATGAAAAGTAACTAAAATGAAATGAGTTCAATCTTGCATGAATAATACATTGACATTTTTGCTCTGTGGCCAATTGGTAAGATCAAGAACAGTCATCTACTTTAACAGAATAAAGAACCATGCTGGTGATAAGGTCCACTGTTGGCGTCTTACTAAATCCCAGCTTCCATATTTTTTCTAGGAAAACTCTGACTTCTTGTGTGGAGCCTGGGAGGGAGCAGGGCTGCTGAGCACCTCTGAAGGAAAAAGAGAGAGAAGACATGTCAAGCACAGCCACTTGTTTATTTAGAGCAGTGATTCTTCCCAGAGCCCTTCGGATTTTAAATTGGCGTAACCTGCATAGACATGACCAGCAAATCGTTTTTGTTTCTCTTTTAGCAGAACAGCCTACAGTCCATAGCTTGGTGAAAGAAGCTGAATTCCACAAGCTATGAGTACCCATTTTCTTTAAATTACTCATTTAACTTGACCAAACAGGTCTTGGGTTGCAATTGCTTCATTTCCTTTTCTTCCCTATAATACCTATATTTTCTCACTACCCTGTGGGCAGTGAGTTTCCTTTTCTTCTTTGGCGAAGGAACAGTAGTTATAATTTCAAATGAAGTTATTCAGGCACACTTTTGTTGACTCTTAATGGAATCCTTTTTAGAAATAAATGGAGGCATTGAAAGTATATTTCCTCTTCATCAACAACAGGTTACTAAATCCTACAAAGGCCTTTTGAAATGCTGCTACTCCTTGGGGCAGCTGATTTCTATATTTTGGCTTACTCTTAGTATGAGGAAAGAAGGTATTACTCAAGGTACTCATTTCAGAAATGCCAGAAAACAAATACTTCTTACACCTTTATTTTCAAGCATCATTGTTTATGAACTGGTAAAGAAAAGCTGACACGCAGAGCTTGTGAATGCAAAGAGAGGACATTGTCCATCTTCTGTGCAGACTGTTGAAGTTATTACAACTATAGAAAGAACTTTGGCCAGAGGCAAAAGTCGAAATCATAAATGCTTTCCCACTGTGACTCACAGAATTATTCCCGAATACCTTGCTTTGCAGATTGTCACCAAAGTTGTTTTATGTGACGAGATTGGCACAAACGTGTATAATGCTTTCTTCCACATTACCAGATAAATTGGAATCCTTTAAACTGTGCTAATGTACTGTCTCACATGTCCCTAGCTATTATTTAAATATTTCAAAACTGTTGAAGAGGAAACTTTACCTATTACTCTATACTGTAAGAAAAGCAAAATAGAATGGAGAGATTTAACTTCTAACAAATGCAGAGGTAGACAACCATATACCATGGGGTTTTACCCTCTCTTAAATGAAATTGTGTGTATCCAGATTGATTTCCAGTCATTTTTATATCTGGTATTCCTATTAATCTAGCACAGACATTGACAATCTGAGTTTAGGAGTCAGAGAGGCTTGGATTCAAATGTGACTTTGTAACTTACTAGTTGTCTGATCTTGGGCAAGGTACTTTATCTATCTGTTCGCTCTTTCTGCACAGGCAAAGATTGTTAAAATATCTACTTATCAGAGTTTCTTTGAGGTGAGATGAGGTAAGGCATGAAAATAACATGGCACTGAGCTAGGCCATGGTAAGCACTGTAGCTTATTGTTCTTGGTTGCATTAAAGCAAAATGAAACAAAAAAATAATTGTGATAAAAATATTAGCACTGATTTATAAATATTTTCTTTGAATTGAGCAGAATTATTCAACTGGAATTTTGCCTACTTAAAGACAATATTATTGTGCTATTCATTCAACAAATATTTATAATACCCCCCTATGTATCAGTCTCTTGGGATATTTCAGGAAGCAATAGGTACACGATGTCCTGCCCTCCTGACATTCATAGTCAAGTTTATAAACTTTTAATAAAAACTCCTTACCTTTTGAATGCTTTTTTCCTTTTATTATGCCTAAGAAGCAATACATTTAATTACATTAAATTGTTGTAAAAGTACATGCAAATGAGTATAAAATCTTAATTTAGTTAGGAATTTAGAGCTTCTTTTTAATATCAAGTTTGGGCATACAAATTTATCTCATTCATATGTTTCATAACTTTCTATTCTTACTTTGAGTTTTTTGTCTTTGCCACGCTATGCTGCGGCCTTTGAATGTCCCCTCAGGTCTTAGAAAAATGTGGAGCAGGTTATCAAACACAGCGGCCAGGAATCAGAAGCTGGACATGCAGGTCGAGGGTCAATTTCCAAGGGAGTCTGGGGCTTGTTCCAGTCTGTTTGCCTTGTACTGGTGTCAAATGGGACTGCCGTATATTACCTGCATTCCTCTCAAACACAGCACTTTATAAACATGCTCGACAAAATCTACCTAATAGTTTTCCTGATACAACAAGACTACTCAATCTTTTCTATTGGCACAGACAAAAACAGCTTTTTGTTAAAAAAAAAAAAAAAATCCCTCCTCTTCGTTTTCCTTTATCAACATTAGATTCTTATAGTTGATTCAAGGTACTTCTATTATGTCGTGACTCAACTTGTTTAATAACATTTGATCATTTAATAGTATTTGTGAAGTCTTGTTAAAGGCTTTTGAAAAGGTTTCCATGTTTTTCACTCCCCTGCCCTTTATCTCCTTGTTTATTCATTCTACAAACTTGACTTTTTTCAATAAAAGGAAATCTTTGCAACAAGGAAGGTTGCAATATGTTCTGCTTGTTCAAATATTGGTATCCTCTGTGTTTATTTTCAGTGGCATTGAATTTGCTTATTTAAAATATGTAACAATTTTAAAATTGAAAACAAGCAGGACAAATTTCTCCACAGGTGGGTTTGAATTTCCAAAAATATTTATTTAAACACATTTAAATGTGGATGATTTCATAGTAATATGAGACAAAATTTTTTTTGTAATTATAATGACAGTGCTTATGCATCTCACACATAGTAAATGTTCATCACCTCCAGGCACCAACTTTGCTCACAGAGTTAGGAAAATATAAAGGAAAATCTTTAAAGTAGGTTGAGCAAGTTTGGGCAAAAAAGGGAATAGTATAATTTAAAGACTACCTTGTAATATATGGCACAGGCCATTTTTCACATACATTCTTGAGGAAGCAGCATTAGGACACACAAAGGTAACACGACAAGATTGAATAAAATCACTGCAGGTGGCAAACAGATTCTGGAATGGAGGATTCCTTTTTAATCTTTCTTTTTTAAATTCTTAATTTGGAAATTAGACATTGTTATCAATGTCTAATTATAGCACATGTTACTTGAACTTTTCCCAGGTGAAAGGATAGATTTACTTTCATTATAAAATTTTGGTGGTTAGAATACAAAAAAAAAAAAAACTTTGTCAAAATCTTTTGCTTATTTACACTGACATTCTTATTCAGATTTGGATTGCTTTTTGGAGTAGGTAAAATTTGAGATATTAAGTATTGGCTAATATTTCAGGAAAAATACTCAGGTCTGTGCTTGGGGTTGAGGCAAATGGGTGTCAGAGTCTGTATTGTAGTGGATTAAAGTAATGGGACAAAAATTTATTGTGTCACTGAGACCTATCAGGTCTACGATTAAAGTATCTCTTCTATCTAAGCTTCTAATTATATCTTGTTGTGTTATAACTCGATATTTTTACAAATATTATTTATTTTATTTAAAATACCCCATCACCATATACATCTAGCAAAAATGATACTTTGAAGAAGAGATAAAGAACATCATTCTTTGTGAAAATATTTTCTGAAACTTGAAAGGGTATTTGCAACTCCTTTCATTGTGTCAGTACTGATTAGTTTTATGATAATGCATATTATGCTATTTTAATATTATCTGTTTATGTGATTATATCCTTTGCTAGACTGTATCTCATTGAACCCTACTGTGTAGGAAACCATATAAAGTAGACACTCAAAACTGGGAGCTGGATCAATGGAATTGATATTGTCTTCAAATTAATATTTTATTTGGAAAGTTAAAATTGAGCCTAAAGATTTTTAGGGAGAAACAATCATTTATTTGATAAATCAATTACTTGCAAAAGCCACAATAATTACTAGATATAAGAATTAAATACTTCTGAGATTAAACAGTATCTTTCTATAAAAATTTTATGCTGTTATGTTTTATGTATAAATTACATGTATTATATTATTATATCATTTTTTATAGATAAAATGGACTTGCAGAGGAGAGATTAATGCATATACTACCTGTCAGTTTGCAGATATACTTTGCTAGCAGCTAGACAATTGTGTCTTTTTTCTTTAAATTTCAGAATATTAAGGGGGTACAAATGCTTTGGTTAGATATATAATCTTTGCACCTACCAAGTCAGAGCTACAAGCATGCCCAATCCCCAGACACCGCACACCATACCCATTAGGTGTGAATTTACCCATCCTCTCCTCCCCCTGCCACCTGCCTGACACCCTATGAATGTTATTTTCATATGTGCACATAAGTGTTGATCAATTAGTATCAATTTAATGTGAGTACATGCAATGTTTGTTTTTCCATTCCTGTGATACTTCACTTAGAAGAATGGGCTCCAGCTCCATCCAGGACAACACAACATGTGTTAGTTCACCATTGTTTCTTGTGACTGCTTAGTACTCCATGCTATACATATACCACATTTTATTAATCCATTCACGTATTGATGGACACTTAGGCTGTTTCCACATCTTTGCAATTGTGAAAAATTATCTAAAATGCTCTGCTTCTGTACACCTCTTCTTGCTGTTCTTCCTGCGTAGAATTCATTTCTCCCAGATATCTGCATGGTAGCTCTCCCCCTTCCTTTGCATTTTTACTAAATGTCACCTAGAGAAATCTTCCTTATCTAAATTTTCAAACTCTCAATACATGGTATGTTAACTCTTTCCTTGATTTAGATTCCTTCTTAGGAATTATCATTATTTAACATACTAAATATTTTACCTATTGGTTTTGTTTATTTCTCTACTATAAAATCAGTCACATGAAAAAAATTTTGTCACGTAGTTTACTATTATATCTTGAAGACGTAGAACAGTGGATGATAATCCTCAATTTCAAATACTGTGAATACCATGATATAACCTTTGGGCAGATCCTGTTCCTTCTCATCCCTCTTAATTTCTTATGGTACTCATAAGAAATTAAGCCTATAGTGGCAGAAAAATACCTTATTAATATTGAGATATTTAAAGGCATTTACTGACAAACATGCCTTAAACCTCTGAAATTTTTGAACACAAAGTAGAAGAAAATATCTGATTTTAATTTCCTTTCCATTTATTGCCATCTTTTGTTCTCTATTCTTCCTTGAATCTTGGTTGTATTCTATTGGACTGTCTTCTGTTCTTCTGTTAGATTATCTCTTTCTTCTACGAGATTGTCTCTTATTGAATTGTGAGCCTTGGAACATTCTTTCCATTGAAAAATAGGATTCTTAAAATTGTGTGAGATTGAAAAACTTACATAAATCAGAAAGATTGGTAGTAATATTTGAGAGCTTTGAACATTAACTTAGACAAACTTCATTGCCTGAGAATTTTTTCAAACATTGTTTTTTATAGCCACTATTGTAAATGTTCACTATTTTGCTCAAGCACTCTACACTCAACCTCTATCCCATTTCCTCTCTCTATATGACCCGTATAGTTACTTCAGAGAGACTATTACAGCCATCGGACATTAACTTCCTCAACTACATACCAATTTCTCTGCAATTTACCAAATTGGTATTCATTTTTAAAACATTTTAATTTGATTATAATATACACAGTAACATACACAAATCATAAGTATACAGCATAATGAATATTCATAAAGTAAACAGATCTAGGTAATGACCATCCATATTAAGAACCAAAGTCTTACCAGCATCTTTTCAGTACCTCTCATTCCCTTTTCCAATTAAACTGTTGTGGATGTAGCAATTGTTTGAAATGTTTTATTGCTGTGTAGTGTTCCATTGCATAAGTATTCAATGCTTATATATCCATTTTATGTTGAATAGCTGTTGGTCAGTTTCCAGACTGAGCTAACAAAATATTGCTATAAGGAATGTTCTTTTATATGGCGTTTAGTACATATACGCACATACTTCTGACAGATACATACATAGGAGTAGAACTACCTGTAGGATCCTGGAATATTCCTCTATTCAGGGACAATAGATAATACCAAAGAGTTTTCCAAAGTGATTATACAAATTTAAACTGCCACCCAAAGTATATGAGAGTTCCATTTGCTTTATATCCTTGCCAAAAAGTGGTGTTGACTGTGCTTTTACATTTAGCTATTCAAATGTTTGTGTAATGGCAGCTTATTTTGATTTTAATTTGCATTCCTCTAATTTCTCAAAGTTCTGACAATAGTCTTTGTAGGGTATATAACAAATATTTTCTTTCTGCAGCTTGTATTTTCAGTTTATTTTTACTGTCTTTTTATAAATATAAGTTGTTATTAATTATAATATAGTTCAAGTTTATTAAACTTTCAAGTTTATGGTTAATGCTTTTTGTGCATTCTTTAAAGGTAACTTTACCTACTCAGGGTCAAATACTATAGAAATAAAAATACAACTGAAATTCAATACTCAGTAGATAGAGGATTAAACAGAGAAGTGATACATTGGAATATAGGTTATTAAAAATATTTTAAATTAAGTATGTAGAAAAATAATAATGAAGACAATAAATAATAAAAGAGAATGCAGGAGATCTAGGGCACAAAGGTTAGAAAGAGAAACTAAATGGTCTATCAAACCCTCTTCCCTCAAAATAGAAAAGAAGAAAGAGAAACTGAGTAAATAGAAGAAACACAAAATAAATAATGAGATGGTAGATTTTAGCCCTAATATATCAGCATATATCTCACATATAAACTGGCAAATTCTGGAATAAAAATAAATCAATAAAAAAAGATAGACAGCTTACTAGACAAGAGGACAAAAGATTTGAACAAGAATTTCAAATGACCAGAAAGAATATGAAAAGATTATCAACCGATTTAGTAATTGGAGCAATGCAACTAACAATGATCATAAGGTACCATTACATATTTATCAGGTTGCTAAAATTACGAGATTGACAATACCAACTGTTGATGAGAATGTAGAGCAACTGGAACTCTGATTTCAACTTATCTGGTCACTTTGGAGAGGAAGAAAGTAGTGATAGAAGAAATTATGAAGGGCCTCTTACTGTTCTGGTTATAGTCCATTTCCTGACCTTGGTGATAATTCATGCATGTGCTAATGAAATTGCATTAATAAGTATACTTATGATATTTGTACTTTTTTGTATGCTTGTTATACTTCTATAAGATGTTCAGTAGAAATAGTCAATTCTTTTAACTGATAAGGTCAGTATTCTCACCCAGAAACAGTGCAATTGCAATTTAGAGATTTAGTATCACAAAGACTATTACAAAGTTAAGATTCAGGCTGAAAATTTGTATTCTATTAAATGTTCCTGAATAGGATAAATTTGTAGTGAATCATTTAAAAAATGAATGTAAGTGAAATATCTCAAGAATGGAAAAACAGGCACTACATGTACTCACTGTCAAATTGGTATTAATCAATCAACATTTATGTGCACATATGGTCGTAACATTCATTGAGTGTCAGGTGGGAGTCAGGAGGAGGGGATGGGTATATATACACCTAATGAGTGTGGTGTGTACTGTCTGGGGGATGGGCACGCTTGTAGCTCTGACTCAGGTGGAGCAAAGACAATATATGTAACCTAAACATTTGTACCCCCATAATATTCTGCAATAATATATAAATAAATACACATATACATATGTGTATATCCATACAAATTTAAACAAAAATGAATGTATATGAAAAGGTACACCCAAGGAGTTTATGAAGTTATTTAGTGTATGTAGTATTGATTTCATTTTTATATATCAGGGAGGTAAATACCAGAAAAGTTCATTATCTAACACTACAAAATGTTCTGTGACCTTGAAGTTTCAAAATCAATTCTGATCAAGTGATCTTTAAAAATTTACCATGTCTTCCCAGCATTAGAAGGAATGCAATTCTTGTATGACCTCTTGTACTACATTTGCAAAAATACTTCCCAATGGATAAAATGCCTTTTCTTTGTCTTCATCATTTAAACCTCAGCTTAGAAGCTCTTTCATTAGGATAACCTTTCCCTGACTCTTAAGTAACAGTATGATGTCCTTCCTACCTTTGTATTTGTTCCAAATTACTGATTGTCATAGAACTTCACTAATGAATTTTATGGGTTTACTATTTACTTTACCAAAGCTTTGAAGCCCTTGAGGACAGGGATTATATCAAACAAACATATAGTATATTAAACATTTATCATTAGACTAGAATATATAGCACATTTCTCAAATATATTTATTGCATAGTGAGTAAAGGAATGCGTTAACAAATGTGGTGCTAGTTTCTGACCAATAGTTGAGATTTAGTGCAGTTACTAAATTGTGGAAGCAATTTTGAGAAATCTCTTCTTTAAGATTATATTCACAAATGGCAATCATGAGGTAATAGTTTTAATGGAAGTGAAAATTGAAGTGTTCCACGGGCCATTTTTAATGTAATTATCTCTGATGTCAACTTTGCTGGAGTTTTGTATTTCTTTTTTTGTATGTCTAGATTTAACACTTAAATTTAGCTACTGCTTTCACAACAAATGATTTTGACATAGTTTCCATATTTGTCCAATAAGATTTTACTCTCCCTGAGGCAGCCTTTGGAAGAGAAAAGCACAAACATTTATCTTATTAGAATTGCCAAGGTCTCAAACCATGTTTGGATTTTATATATTTTCTAGCTGTTCTGCAATACTGTTTTTTTTCCTTTTTTCTCATAATACTTATAACATACTTATTTCATCCCAAGATAATAATTTCTCCTCATTTTCTTGGTAAGTGCATACTAGTGCTTTTTATATATGAGAGTTAGATCTCCCAATTACCCATGACTGTTTTGATATTATGTATCATCTCCTAAGAGTCTAAGTATTTCTTCATCTATTTCTGTTTAAAAAGGGCCAGTGGGGCTCATATTAAATACATGTTTTCTTTCTACATTTCTCCTATAAAGGAAAATACATATAAACACCACTTATACTTCTTTCTATCTAGGTATCTGTCTATATATTTATATTTTTTCCAAAACGAAGAATCAAAGCTATCATAAAAACTAAATTTTCCCGAACATGCCATTAAAATTGAAGAGGCCAATCTTGAATATGTACTCAAGGAAATCTCAGAAGTGTGAATGATTGTTGTTTTGGGGAGTGTATTTCTCTGATGCAGCAATAATCTACCAATCTGCCTTCCAATTCTAATTGTTCGTTTGGATTTTATTTCTTTCTATAAATGAGGTAATGAGACTCAGGGCTTGAAGGGCAAAAATTTAATTGACAATGCAATAAACAGCCACCTAAATAAGCCTTCACAAAATAATACCACTACTCATTGGAAAATTCAACTGTATTCAGAATGAACATAAATGGCTACCTTTTGCAATATTGTAATGAAATTGAGTACCCTTTGAGAATCCCTTTCAATCAGTATTAAGCAGAAGATTCTTTTAAAAGAAGTAGAGATTAGCAATTATGTTTTGTGATTTCCCAATACTGCTTTAACATTTCTCCAGTGGGTTAGATGATGTATCTGTACACTTCAGGGTAAATTCACAAACTGTAATACAAGCTGGCTATGTTTTATTAGGACAAAGTAGAGCAGATATTTTTACAGGCAAACATACTTTTTAGTTTAGCACCTGCACTATTTTGCTTTAGAAAATACTGTCATTTTTGTGGTAGTTCAATGCTAATTCATATAATATATTTTGTTATATTTTATTTCTCCTTGTTGATAACTTTCTCAAAATAACATTAAAAAGTGATGAGAAGTTTATATTTTATTATAGTATAGTTTAAACTATGTGACAACAAAGGCTATTGTCATGAAAACTCTGCCCAACTAAAAAAATTGCCTTGCTACAATACTTGGAATGATAGTCCTTAAAATAAAATTATAACTTATAAAACATAAGGAAATTCCTTGAAATTTATTAATAGAGAATTTGAGTAATGAAGTTGATTTTATTGAGAAAGAGAAAAAATTGTTTATTTGCAGAGATTTTTTGTTTGATCTAAATTTCTTAACATTATTTCTCTTGGCATAGTATTTCAATAGACTTTTCAAATCTTTATGGATATATATGCATCTCAAATTTTTTTTATATATTTCAAATACATATTCATATATAAAGATACACATTAAGTAATATTATAGCTATCCAATTTCCCAGCACCATTTATTGAATAGGACATCCTTTCCCCAGTGTATGTTTTTGTCTGCTTTGTCAAAAATTAGTTAGTTGTAGCCGTGTGGTTTTATTTCTGGGTTCTCTATTCTGTTCCGTTGGTCTATGTCTCCACATTTACACCAGTACCATAGTGCTTTTGTTAATATAGACTTGCAGTATAATTTGAAATCAGATAATGTGACACCTCCAGATTTGTGCTTTTTACTTAAGATTGCTTCAGTTATTTGGGCTTGTTTTGGGTT